>JAVIAB010000105.1:4584059-4704059 GCA_032433765.1 Megaustenia siamemsis
GCATGAAATGGGTAGAGTCGTTGCAGAAATCCAAAATACGTAAGGTCACCTTTGTCTATGTCACTAGACATGCGGGAGTACGGGAAATGAAAGAGCGGACAGGTTGGCTAGCTGCGCTATCGTTGAAGACGGTCAACCAATGGATCGGGCGGACATCATCAATGCCCTCCGCGAAGTGGGAAGGACACAGGACTTCGACAACCATGAGTCCACGTCACTCCTTCGGATGAAAGAGATGGGAGTTAAGATGGGCACAGCCAGAAACGAGAAACTTAGTGGCCGTGTAAGAAGACTTATCAACCAACATAGAACTGGAGTCGTCAGTCGCTGGACGGGACTTGCTGAGGAGGGGATCTGAGCACCTATGGGCATGTTCGGAGTGCAATGATGATGACCCGCAAATAACTCAATAACTCTATAACTCAGTACTTGGGATTCTTAATATTCTTCTGAATGACTTCATTTCTGTAATTTCCAAGTATTTTCTTATCTGCCCCATGACTGACCAAGATCTTGCTTTTTCTTTATATCTTTCTTTCATTCTTTCTTTCGTCACTTCATGTTATATCCGTACGGGTTTCTTTGATGTTGTCTGTCCATCTTACTCCAGGTCTGCCTCTTGATCTTCTCCCTTCTCCTATTTTAATATAAGTTTTGTATGATAAGGAATCACTCGACATTCTTTCTAGATGGACAAACCAGTTTTTTGTTGTTTCTGTATGTAGCTTAGGATTGGTTCAATGTCTACTCTTTCTAGATGGACAAACCAGTTTATTTGTTGTTTCTGTATGTAGCTTAGGATTGGTTCAATGTCTACTCTTTCTAGATGGACAAACCAGTTTATTTGTTGTTTCTGTATGTAGCTTAGGATTGGTTCAATGCCTACTCTTTCTAGATGGACAAACCAGTTTATTTGTTGTTTCTGTATGTAGCTTAGGATCGGTTCAATGTCTACTCTTTCTAGATGGACAAACCAGTTTATTTGTTGTTTCTGTATGTAGCTTAGGATTGGTTCAATGTCTACTCCTTCTAGATGGACAAACCAGTTTATTTGTTGTTTCTGTATGTAGCTTAGGATTGGTTCAATGTCTACTCTTTCTAGATGGACAAACCAGTTTATTTGTTGTTTCTGTATGTAGCTTAGGATTGGTTCAATGTCTACTCTTTCTAGATGGACAAACCAGTTTATTTGTTGTTTCTGTATGTAGCTTAGGATTGGTTCAATGTCTACTCTTTCTAGATGGACAAACCAGTTTATTTGTTGTTTCTGTATGTAGCTTAGGATTGGTTCAATGTCTACTCTTTCTAGATGGACAAACCAGTTTATTTGTTGTTTCTGTATGTAGCTTAGGATTGGTTCAATGTCTACTCTTTCTAGATGGACAAACCAGTTTATTTGTTGTTTCTGTATGTAGCTTAGGATTGGTTCAATGTCTACTCTTTCTAGATGTACAAACCAGTTTATTTGTTGTTTCTGTATGTAGCTTAGGATTGGTTCAATGTCTACTCCTTCTAGATGGACAAACCAGTTTATTTGTTGTTTCTGTATGTAGCTTAGGATTGGTTCAATGTCTACTCTTTCTAGATGGACAAACCAGTTTATTTGTTGTTTCTGTATGTAGCTTAGGATTGGTTCAATGTCTACTCTTTCTAGATGAACAAACCAGTTTATTTGTTGTTTCTGTATGTAGCTTAGGATTGGTTCAATGTCTACTCTTTCTAGATGGACAAACCAGTTTATTTGTTGTTTCTGTATGTAGCTTAGGATTGGTTCAATGTCTACTCTTTCTAGATGGACAAACCAGTTTATTTGTTGTTTCTGTATGTAGCTTAGGATTGGTTCAATGTCTACTCTTTCTAGATGTACAAACCAGTTTATTTGTTGTTTCTGTATGTAGCTTAGGATTGGTTCAATGTCTACTCCTTCTAGATGGACAAACCAGTTTATTTGTTGTTTCTGTATGTAGCTTAGGATTGGTTCAATGTCTACTCTTTCTAGATGGACAAACCAGTTTATTTGTTGTTTCTGTATGTAGCTTAGGAATGGTTCAATGTCTACTCTTTCTAGATGAACAAACCAGTTTATTTGTTGTTTCTGTATGTAGCTTAGGATTGGTTCAATGTCTACTCTTTCTAGATGGACAAACAGTTTATTTGTTGTTTCTGTATGTAGCTTAGGATTGGTTCAATGTCTACTCTTTCTAGATGGACAAACCAGTTTATTTGTTGTTTCTGTATGTAGCTTAGGATTGGTTCAATGTCTACTCTTTCTAGATGTACAAACCAGTTTATTTGTTGTTTCTGTATGTAGCTTAGGATTGGTTTAATGTCTATTCTTTCTAGATGGGCAAACCAGTTTATTTGTTGTTTCTGTATGTAGCTTAGGATTGGTTCAATGTCTACTCTTTCTAGATGGACAAACCAGTTTATTTGTTGTTTCTGTATGTAGCTTAGGATTGGTTCAATGTCTACTCTGTCTAGATGGACAAACCAGTTTATTTGTTGTTTCTGTATGTAGCTTAGGATTGGTTCAATGCCAACTCTTTCTAGATAGACAAACCAGTTTATTTGTTGTTTCTGTATGTAACTTAGGATTGGTTCAATGCCTACTCTTTCTAGATGGACAAACCAGTTTATTTGTTGTTTCTGTATGTAACTTAGGATTGGTTCAATGTCTACTCTTTCTAGATGGACAAACCAGTTTATTTGTTGTTTCTGTATGTAGCTTAGGATTGGTTTAATGCCTACTCTTTCTAGATGGACAAACCAGTTTATTTGTTGTTTCTGTATGTAGCTTAGGATTGGTTCAATATCTACTCTTTCTAGATGGACAAACCAGTTTATTTGTTGTTTCTGTATGTAGCTTAGGATTGTTCAGTGCCTACACTTTCTAGATGGACAAACCAGTTTATTTGTTGTTTCTGTATGTAACTTAGGATTGGTTCAATGTCTACTCTTTCTAGATGGACAAACCAGTTTATTTGTTGTTTCTGTATGTAGCTTAGGATTGGTTCAATGTCTACTCTTTCTAGATGTACAAACCAGTTTATTTGTTGTTTCTGTATGTAGCTTAGGATTGGTTCAATGCCTACTCTTTCTAGATGGACAAACCAGTTTATTTGTTGTTTCTGTATGTAGCTTAGGATTGGTTCAATGTCTACTCTTTCTAGATGGACAAACCAGTTTATTTGTTGTTTCTGTATGTAACTTAGGATTGGTTCAATGTCTACTCTTTCTAGATGGACAAACCAGTTTATTTGTTGTTTCTGTATGTAACTTAGGATTGGTTCAATGTCTACTCTTTCTAGATGGACAAACCAGTTTATTTGTTGTTTCTGTATGTAGCTTAGGATTGGTTCAATGTCTACTCTTTCTCTTATAATATCATTTCTGATTCTGTCTTTTCTGGTCACTCCAAGCGCTTTTCTCTGACATCTCATCTCTGTGGTGACAAGCTTTCTTTTATTAAAGTCAAGTAACTTTTCCCTGTCTTGCTAGGCGTATGGGGAACATGATGTTAGTGATCATATTTTTCTATGACAACGGCACATATTTGGGTAATGTGGTCGGTATCACGCCAGGCCGCCCGTTACTTCCCAGAAAAAATCTCTGGTACCCATTTTCAGAGGCTGGGTAAAACCACGGAGCCTTTTCAGTCCAAACAAAATCCGCCACTGCTGAGGATCGAGCCCGGACCCTTATGGTCAGGAAGCGACCACATTAACCACTAAGTCACAGAGGCTTTCGAGGTTACTTTTATGTTTAGTGGTAAATGTCCATGTTTGTATACTATAATAATATATCAAAAGGACACAAAATAGCCCATATATATATATATATATATATATATATATATATATACAAGAATACAAATATACTGTTCTACTAGCAGAAAATCCTAAAGACCTACAACAATTGCTTAATGTGATAAACATAACAAGCAAAAAATATGGACTAGATATGAATATCAAAAAGACTAAAACTATGATCATAAACAAAGAAAATACTCAAGCCCTACAATTAAATATCACAGTTAAAGGAATACATCTGGAGACAGTTCAGAGCTACAACTACCTGGGACATACTATAACCAGTGATGGAAAATGCAAAACTGAAATAAACAAAAGAATAGGTATGGCAAAAACTAATTTTAATGTCATTAAAAATATACTAACAACAAAACAAATATCAGCAGGGCTGAAACTAAGAATGGCAAAATGATACATCTTCTCAATATTCCTGTATGGTGCAGAAACATGGACATTAGACAAGAAAACAGAACAGAAAATTGAAGCCTTTGAAATGTGGATTTATAGAAGAATAGGTAGAATTGGATGGAAACAAAAGATAACAAACGATACAGTTTTAAAACAACTGAAAATAAAAAGAGAACTACTAAATACAATTAAGACAAGACAAATGAAATTTTTGGGGCATGTTAAAAGACACAACAGCCTACTAAAAGTAATATTGGAAGGGAAAATACAAGGCAAAAGAAGAAGAGGCAGACCAAGACTAACATGGACGAGTAACTTCAAAAGATGAACAAGTCAACCTATGACAGCCTGCACCATCAAAGCAAGAAACAGAGTAGAATGGCGATCCATGGTAGCCAACCTTCGTTGCGGAGAAGGCACTCGATGATGATGATGATGATGATGATGATGATGATGATGATGATGATGATGATGATGATGATATATACAAGAAGCCACGATGGCTCAGTGGTTAGTGAACTGGACTACAAAGGACAAGAGGTAGGGTTCGATCCCAACCGACGGCTTCCCGTTCAGACAGCCGTTAATGGGTACCTGCTTTTTTTCTTGGGAAAGTAAAGCGACACGGGCGTAATACCGACCACATTACCCCAAAAATCATGTACTGAAGGTCTGTAAAATTTATGGTCATTAAAACCGTATTCCATATACGGCACTTGCCTTGACGGGTGCAGACACTGTCTGCCAATCTTCTGTAGCAAACTTAGCGAGTCAGTCACCAAGACTGCGTGATCCACGTTCTGTGTCACCAACCATGTTATGATCGCCCTTACTGTTTCTATCTCCATTCACGTGCCCGACACACCGTAATGCCCCACTTGCCTGATGCCCCAGTCACTTCTCTGCCATGTTGGCACGCTACAAATGGACATATAATCAACCGCTTACGCCATTCGCTATCAAAGATAATCATGACTGAAATGCTTAATTAAAAACGCTAACCTTCATCATCATCATCAAGTGCCGGGCCTGCTGGCGTAGGTGATCATGTCTCTCCACAATTTTTTATCTCGACAGTTATTTATCATTTCTGTTGTTGACCTTCTGCCAAGTCATTCTCTTAAGCTGTCTGGTATTTTTCCTCTTTGTTTCTCTATCTCTTCGTCCCTCAATTTTTCCCAGTTGTTACAATATATTCCAGCTGTTCTCTTCTCATTACATGGCTAAAAAATGATGATTGTTTCTTCCTAATATTGGAAATTAGTTCTCTTTTTGCTTTGGCCTCTTTCAGAACATCTTCATTACTCTTCTTAGCTGTCCATGGTATTCTCAACATTCTTCTGTAAAACCACATTTCTACAGACTCCATTGATTTTCTTGTTAAAAATTCTAGTAGATAGAGTAGATTGTTGTTGTTGTTGTTGTTGTTGTTGCGTTCGCCAGCTTTCAACTCTGACGAAAGACTCATCATCATGTGCCGTACCGGTTGGCGTAGGTGATCGTTTCCTTCCACAATCTTCTATCTACAGTGCATCGTATCAATTCTGTTGTTGACTGTTTTCCATGCCATGACACCAAGCTATCCAGTATCTTCTCTCTTTGTCGTCCGCGATATCTCTTTCCTTTTTTTTTTACCAGTTGTAACCAAGTATTCCAACTTTCCTCTTCTCATGATGTGCCCGAAAAATGTTGACAACAACAACAACAACAACAACAACAACAACAACAACAGCAGCAGCAACAACAACAACAACAACAACAGCAACAACAACAACAACAGCAACAACAACAACAACAACAGCAACAACAACAACAACAACAGCAACAACAACAACAACAACAATAAGAACAACAGCAGCAGCTGCTGCAACAACAACAACAACAACATCAACAACAACAACAGCAGCAACAACAACAACAGCAACTACAACAACAACAACAGCATCAATAACAACAACAGCAACTACAACAACAACAAAAACAGCAACAATAACAACAACAACAACATCAACAACAACAGCAGCAACAACAACAACAACAGCAACAATAACAACAACAACAACAACTACTACTACACAACAACAACAACACAACTACTACTACAACAACAACAACAACAACAGCAACAATAACAACAACAGCAACAACAACAACAACAACAGCAGCAACAGAAACAATAACAACAACAACAACAGCAACAGCAAAAAACAAAAACAGCAACAATAACAACAACAACAGCAGCAGCAGCAACAGCAACAGCAACAATAACAACAGCAACAACAACAACAACAACAACAGCAACAGCAAAAACAACAACAGCAACAACAACAACAACAACAACAGCAACAGCAACAATAACAACAACAACAACAACAACAACAACAACAACAACAAGACATCCAATGCACTTTCTGCAGCGATCGAGAGAACGTGGACTAGATCCGCCATCTTAGAAACGGAAGTCCCCCAGATAGTAGATAGATAGTAGATAGATATTAGATAAAAAGTAGATAGATAGTAGATAGATATTAATAGATAGTAGATAAAAAGTAGATAGATAGTAGATAGATATTAGATAGATAGTAGATAAAAAGAAGATAGATTGTAGATAGATAGTAGTAGATAGTAGTAGATAGTAGATAGATAGTAGATAGATAGTAGTAGATAGTAGATATAGATATAGTAGATAGATAGTAGATAGATAGTAGTAAATAGTAGATAGATAGTAGATAGATAGTAGATAGATAGTAGATAGATAGTAGTAGAGAGTAGAGAAATAGTAGATAGATAGTAGATAGATAGTAATAGATAGTAGATAGATAGTAGATAAATAGTAGATATATAGTATATAGATAGTAGTAGACAGTAGATAGATAGTAGATAAATAGTAGATAGATAGTAGTAGACAGTAGATAGATAGTAGATAGAAAGTAGATAGATAGTAGATAGATAGTAGTAGACAGTAGATAGATAGTAGATAGATAGTAGTAGATAGTAGATAGATAGTAGATAGATAGTAGATAGATAGTAGATAGATAGTAGATAAATAGTAGATATATAGTAGATAGATAGAAGTAGACAGTAGATAGATAGTAGATAAATAGTAGATAGATAGTAGTAGACAGTAGATAGATAGTAGATAGATAGTAGATAGATAGTTGATAGATAGTAGTAGACAGTAGATAGATAGTAGATAGATAATAGATAGATAGTAGATAGATAGTAGTAGACAGTAGATATATAGTAGATAGATAGTAGATAGATAGTAGGTAGATAGTAGTAGACAGTAGATAGATAGTAGATAGAAAGATAATAGTAGATAGATAGTAGATAGATAGTAGATAGATAGTAGTAGATAGTAGTAGATGTAATAAACAACAAAACAACAACAACAACAGCAACAGCAAAAAACAAAAACAGCAACAATAACAACAACAACAACAGCAGCAACAGCAACAGCAACAATAACAACAACAACAACAGCAACAACAACAACAACAACAACAACAACAACAACAGCAACAGCAACAGCAAAAACAACAACAGCAACAACAACACAACAACAACAGCAACAGCAACAATAACAACAACAACAACAACAACAACAACAACAATCAAGACATCCAATGCACTTTCTGCAGCGATCGAGAGAACGTGGACTAGATCCGCCATCTTAGAAACGGAAGTCCCCCAGATAGTAGATAGATAGTAGATAGATATTAGATAAAAAGTAGATAGATAGTAGATAGATATTAAATAGATAGTAGATAAAAAAGTAGATAGATAGTAGATAGATATTAGATAGATAGTAGATAAAAAGAAGATAGATTGTAGATAGATAGTAGTAGATAGTAGTAGATAGTAGATAGATAGTAGATAGATAGTAGTAGATAGTAGATAGATAGTAGATAGATAGTAGATAGATAGTAGATAAATAGTAGATAGATAGTAGATAGATAGTAGATAGATAGTAGTAGATAGTAGAGAAATAGTAGATAGATAGTAGATAGATAGTAATAGATAGTAGATAGATAGTAGATAAATAGTAGATATATAGTATATAGATAGTAGTAGACAGTAGATAGATAGTAGATAAATAGTAGATAGATAGTAGTAGACAGTAGATAGATAGTAGATAGAAAGTAGTAGATAGTAGATAGATAGTAGATAGATAGTAGTAGACAGTAGATAGATAGTAGATAGATAGTAGTAGATAGTAGATAGATAGTAGATAGATAGTAGATAGATAGTAGATAGATAGTAGATAAATAGTAGATATATAGTAGATAGATAGAAGTAGACAGTAGATAGATAGTAGATAAATAGTAGATAGATAGTAGTAGACAGTAGATAGATAGTAGATAGATAGTTGATAGATAGTAGTAGACAGTAGATAGATAGTAGATAGATAATAGATAGATAGTAGATAGATAGTAGTAGACAGTAGATATATAGTAGATAGATAGTAGATAGATAGTAGGTAGATAGTAGTAGACAGTAGATAGATAGTAGATAGAAGATAAATAGTAGATAGATAGTAGTCGATAGTAGATAGATAGTAGATAGATAGTAGTAGATAGATAGTAGATAGATAGTCGATAGATAGTAGATAAAAATTAGATATATAGTAGATAGATAGTAGATAGATAGTAGATAGATAGATAGATAGATAGATAGATAGATAGATAGATAGATAGATAGATAGATAGATAGATAGATAGATAGATAGATAGATAGATAGATAGATAGATAGATAGATAGATAGATAGATAGATAGATAGATAGATAGATAGATAGATAGATAGATAGATAGATAGATAGATAGATAGATAGATAGATTGATAGATAGATAGATAGATGGATGGATGGATGGATGGATGGATGGATGGATGGATGATGGATGGATGGATGGATGGATGGATGGATGGATGGATGGATGGATGGATGGATGGATGGATGGATGGATGGATGGATGGATGGATGGATGGATGGATGGATGGATGGATGGATGGATGGATGGATGGATAGATAGATGGATAGATAGATAGATAGATAGATAGATAGATAGATAGATAGATAGATAGATAGATAGATAGATAGATAGATAGATAGATAGATAGATAGATAGATAGATAGATAGATAGATAGATAGATAGATAGATAGATAGATAGATGACATGCACTAAACTTACCAATGTCAATAAATTACTCCAAACAGTATCCATTCCAGGTAAAGAAAATGACAGCCAGTACATCTGTTAATAGGTACCGTAGTCCAGGCACCAAGTGTGGTAGTAGATTACCTGACAACGTTATGCCCACACTGAAAGTCTGGCTGGAGTTAAGTCTAACCGGCGTACGCAAGAACTCCAAGGACAGAACTAAACACATGAAGGGTTACCCTCTAGGGCGCTATGGGAACGGGCGGTCACTATAGTTTGTGTTGGTGCATGATATCGCTAGAGGCGTTAGAGCATGAACTGTGCGCAGACACACAGCAATATAGTTTACTTTTGTTTATGTTTAGTTCAGTTTTAATTTACTTGAGTTTAGTTTAGTTTAGTTTAATTTTAGTTTAGTTTAATTTTAGTTTAATTTAATTTAATTTATGTTTAGATTAGTTTAGTTCAGTTTAGTTTAATTTTAGTTTAATTTAATTTATGTTTAGTTTAGTTTAGTTTAGTTTAATTTATATTTAGTTTAGTTTAGTTTAGTTTAATTTATGTTTAGTTTAGTTTAGTTTAGTTTAATTGATGTTTAGTTTAGTTTAGTTTAGTTTAGTTTAGTTCAGTTTAGTTTAATTTATGTTTAGTTTAGTTTAGTTTAGTTTAGTTCAGTTTAGTTTAATTTTAGTTTAATTTAATTTATGTTTAGTTTACTTTAGTTTAGTTTAGTTTAGTTCAGTTTAGTTTAATTTTAGTTTAATTTAATTTATGTTTAGTTTAGTTTAATTTATGTTTAGTTTAGTTTAGTTTAATTTATGTTTAGTTTAGTTTAGTTTAGTTTAATTTATGTTTAGTTTAGTTTAGTTTAATTTATGTTTAGTTTAGTTTAGTTTAGTTCAGTTTAGTTTAATTTTAGTTTAATTTAATTTATATTTAGTTTAGTTTAATTGATGTTATGTTTAGTTTAGTTTAGTTTAGTTTAGTTTAGTTTAGTTTAGTTTAGTTTAGTTTAGTTTAGTTTATGTTATGTTTAGTTTAGTTTAGTTTGGTTTAGTTTAATTTTAGTTTAGTTTAATTTATGTTTAGTTTAGTTTTAGTTTCTCTCTCTCTTTCTCTCTCTCTCTCTCTCTCTGCGATCAGGACTCAATCAGAGTAGGATTCCAGACTCTCACATGAAGTCAGCTGTCAGGTTAAGTGTGTTGATCGCCCCCACAGACAGAACATCACAATTAGAGTCTGTCAGATCCACTCTGATTGAATACCTGTTAAAACATTGTGTTCTGCGCCAGTGGCCCAGTGCATCCGATTTCAGCCAGCATTTTGTTCAGGTTTGCTTTCCTTAGCCTTTGATTGTCCCCAATCTTCTTGCAAGGCAGAAGATTGTCTTTTCTGTAGGGGGATTCTGCCCTCAGATGGTCTGCCCTCCCAGGTTTACGAGCACCATCTGCCCGAGTCACTAGAAGTGACTAACACAGACATGCACACACAAAGATATGGGATGTGACTAACACAGACATGCACACACAAAGATATGAGATGTGACTAACACAGACATACACACACAAAGATATGAGATGGGAATAACACAGACATGCACACACAAAGATATGAGATGTGACCAACACTGACATGCACACACAAAGATATGAGATGTGACCAACACAGACACACACCAAGATATGAGGCATGACTAACACTGACACACACCAAGATATGAGATATGACTAACACACACACACACTAAGATATGAGATGTGACTAACACAGATATACACACCAAGATATGAGATATGGCTAAACACAGACACTCAAATATGTGACACATGACTAACATAGACATGCACGCAGAAAGATATGAGATATGACTAACACAGACATGCACGCACAAAGATATGAGATATGACTAACACAGACACGGACACACAAAGAAATGAGATATGACTAACATAGACATGCACGCACAAAGATATGAGATATGACTAACACAGATACACACTAAGATATGAGATATGACTAACACAGACATGCACACAAAGAAATGAGATATGACTAACATAGACATGCACGCACAAAGATATGACACATGACTAACACAGATACACACTAAGATATGAGATATGACTAAACACAGACACACACAAAGAATTTGGTTATTTGGTTATGGAATACTCCGGTATCACTGCAAACGAATTAAAATCCATAATTGCTCAACCGCCCGTGCCAGTGGAATCATCCGAATTAATATCTCATCTTCCAAACAAAGAAAGGTAACTGTAGTCCCCATCGTAGCAGTCTCAGCACACGCCAAAAGACATAAGGGGAAACCGTACAGAAAGTGAACACAGCCAACTGTCCCCTGTCATACGATATCATCATTCATCGTAAACAATTGGAATATTCAAACATGATCAAAACGGATGAAACACACAGCTCACGGTGTGCACAGAGCACTTAACTCAGTAGATCCTGCAACAAGCCGGATTGCTTTGAATGTTTTAGTTTATATTAATTTTCTATCTATCTATCTATTGACCTTTCGAGCCGTTGCCGGCCCATAGGGCATAGACCAAGATACACCTCATATCTGAATTTTTGTTCTATAGTCCGCTCAGAAATTCATAATCACACCTGAATTGGTTTTGCGTGATAACCGCTTGTTATTTTGGTTTCAAAATTTGCATGCAATCTTAGAATATTGATGCCGCTATAGAAATATTTTTTGCTCTGAGAAATTTGATCTAGTTTAAAAGTTTCCTTCTTTAGGCTATATTAAATTCACCATGTTCGAATTTGACACCATTTTAGGATATATACATTAATTTGGTGCGGTCGTTGACGTAAAATAGTTTGGCTATTGCAGAAACACTAACTTCAGGAAAATCCCGTGCACAAAACTGAATTGTTATTGAACGACATGACGCACCACGGCCTGGGCATTAATTACCGAAGGGAAGGCGTATCTTTATTAATTTTGTGAAGACTCAGTAGACAATTTGTTGACTTTAAATACCAACATTTATATGTAAATTACAATGAGTTTGAAATGCAAATCTATAACTATGCAAAAGGTTACCTTTTTACTATATCAGCAATTGTAACCAACTGAATTCATGTTTGCAAATACACATAACGAACAACACCCACAATTAAGCTCTATGTAGATACGCCTCTGACAAGAATTGCCGTAAACTGGAACATTTAACACGATTACTGTAAACTCTAAAATTTGAATCAACTTGTGTGATATCGTAATAAAAGATCAAAGGAATTCGCTGATGTGCAAAATCTGTTGTGTTTGTGGAATAAAAAATACCAAAATCTTTGCGTCATCAATATTCTAAGATTGCATGCCAATTTTGAAACCAAAATAACAAGCGGTTATCACGCAAAACTAATTCAGGTGTGATTATGAATTTCTGAACGGACTATAACAGTTTTCTTGTAAAGATATTTTATCAAATCTCGCCATTTGTGTCTGTTCTGTGCAAACAACTCTATCTCATTGAGGGAGCCGAATCCTGTTGCTCTTGCCTCTCTCATCAATGTTCTACTCAGTGTCTCTCTGGGTCTTCCTCTTTTTCTCTTACCTGTTGTTTCCCACATGAGGGCTTGCTTTGCTATTCGGTTATTATCTCTTCTCATCACATGTCCAACATATGACCATCGTCTTTTCTTTATTACTGAAGATATTAGTGGTTGATTGGAGATTTCTCTAATTTCCTCGTTTGTTTTGAATTCGTTCCACGCTATACCAAGTATTTTCCTTAGACATTCATTTTCGAATGCGTTCAACTTTGTTTCTATATCTCTTGTTGTTTTCCAGCTTTCACACGCATACGTAAGGGTTGATAGTACATTTGATTTGAATAGTCTAAGTTTTGTGTTTTTAAATTAATTTTAGTTTAATTTATGTTTAGTTCGATTTTATTTTATTTTAGGTTTAGTTTAATTTAAGTTTAGTTTAGGTTAGTTTCTGTTAGTGGAATCTGTATCACTACAGTCAGGGTGTCCCCATATCCGTTCCACCGCCCTCCAAGCATTTAAGGAAATGTATTCCGACTGGTTATCCCTGCACGGTGTTGATCATAAATACATCTGCTCTAAACACTCCGGTTCGACCAGATCCCTTCTCCACCTTTAGACTTCTCAGTCTCTCAATATATACATCATTGTCCCACCTTTAGACTTCTCAGTCTCTCAATATATACATCATTGTCCCACCTTTAGACTCCTCAATCTCTCAATATATACATCATTGTCCCACCTTTAGACTCCTCAATCTCTCAATATATACATCATTGTCCCACCTTTAGACTCCTCAGTCTCTCAATATATACATCATTGTCCCACCTTTAGACTCCTCAGTCTCTCAATATATACATCATTGTCCCACCTTTAGACTCCTCACTCTCTCAATATATACATCATTGTCCCACCTTTAGACTCCTCAGTCTCTCAATATATACATCATTGTCCCACCCATTCTCCTCCTCTTCTCTTAAGGGATGAAGAACAAACTTGGCGATGTCCTCTTTCTCCACACCCAGTGCCAGAGATGCCAGGAATCTTATCGGTTTCTTCATTGACATGCCATCATCATCTAGTGCCGTCACCGCATCGAAGGTTGGCTACCATGGAGCGCCATTCTGCTCTGTCTCTTGATTGGATTGTGCAGGTTGTCATAGGTTGACTTGTCTATATTTTGATGCTACTCGTCCATGTTAGTCTTGATCTGCCTCTGCCTCTTTTACCTTGTATTTTCCCTTCCAATATTACTTTTATTAAGCTGTTGTGTCTTTTAACATGCCCCAAAAATTGTATTTGTCTTGTCTTAATTGTGTTTAGTAGTTCTCTTTTTTCATTTTTAGTTGTTTTAAAACTTCATCGTTTGTTTTCTTTTTTTCCCATCCAATTCTACCTATTCTTCCATTAACCCACATTTCAACGGCTTCAATTTTCTGTTCTGTTTTCTCGTCTAATGTCCATGTTTCTGTACCATACTGTAATATTGAGAATATATAACATTTTGCTATTCTTAGTTTTAGTCAGTGTTATTTGTTTTGATGTTAGTATGTTCTTCATGACATTAAAATTACTTTTTGCCATTCCTATTCTTTTGTTTATTTCAGTTGTACATTTCCCCATCACTGGTTATAGTATGTCCAAGGTAGTTGTAGCTCTGAACTGTCTCCAGGTCTATTCCTTCAATTTTGATATCCACTTGTGGGTTTTGAGTATTTTCTTTGTTTATGATCGTAGTTTTAGTCTTTTTGATATTCATATCTAGTCCATATTTTTTGCGTGTCATGTTTACATTGCCATGTAGTTATGTATTAACCATTCTCTCTTAGAATATTCTTCCTCTGCGATCATGACGTCATTCAGACTAGGATTCCGGACTCTCTTATGAAGGCAGCTGTCTGTTTCAGTGTTTCAGTTGCCCCGTATAGTTTCTCTTCCAGGGAGGTGAGTGTGGACCACATTGTCCTCCTCAGGTCTGTGTACTGGGGGCAACCCTGTAGAACATGTTTTGTTGTCATGTTATCCAGGGTACAGTGGCACTGGCTGGTAGTTCCTATTTTGAGTTTAGTGAACATGTGATTTCTCATTCTGTTGTGGCCAATACGTAGGCGAAGTATGATGACTTTGTCCCTCCTTGATAGTTGGAGGTATCCATCCATCTCGTTATACTTTGAGTGTTCTTGTTTCCATTTTTCATGATACTTTGCTTTGATGATGGATTTGGCTTCATCGTAGCTGACCCGATGGTTCTCTTGTGGTAATCTTCCTCTCTCTTTAGCTAATTTGTCTGCGCGTTCGTTTCCGTATATATTACAGTGTGATGGTAACCACTGGATGACCACTCTCTGGAAGTTGTTGTACATCTGGTAAGGGTTGTTCTCAAGTCATCTAGTTGAATGTTCTGAAGGAGTGTAATAGTGTATACCAAAGAACATGGTTCTTGATTATACAGATTAATTGAAGCGAATAATCTCGTATAATCTTATTCCCATAAAAATTAAACTAACATTAAAATAAATAACACCAGGACTAAAACTAAGAATATTATATCCTCTCATCATTCCTGTATGGAGTAGAAGCATGGACATTAGACAAGAAAACAGAACAGAAAATTGAAGCCTTTGAAATGTGGATTTATAGAAGAATAGGTAGAATTGGATGGAAAGAAAAGAGAACAAACGATGAAGTTTTAAAACAACTAAAAATGAAAAGAGAACTACTAAAAACAATTTAAACAAGACAAATGAGATTTTTGGGGCATGTTAAAAGACACAACAGCCTACTAAAAGTAATCCTGCAAGGGAAAATACAAGGTAAAAGAGACAGAGGCAGACCAAGACTAACTTGCACGAGTAACATCAAAAGATGGACAAGCCAACCTATGACAACCCGCACTATTCAAGCAAAAGACAGAACGGAATGGCGCTCCATGGTAGCCAACCTTCGAAGCGGAAACGGCACTCGATGATGATGATGATGATGGTGACTTTTGTCTGGTAGCTAGTAGAACAGATACACATCAGCCCGCTTTCAACGTTCTGTGAAGATGTAAAAAGGGCACATTACTAATCACCAAGGGACTACCTTAGTATGTGAGCCAGAAACAAATAAACGAGTCTCCCCGCAACGCTTGGTAGCACATGCAACTGATAACAGTCGCAGATTACCTGTCTGTTTACAGAACATAACCTGGTACCTGCAACATCTCCCGAACACCAAATGTGGTTCCCATCACTATCATCCTCAACAATCTCGTTTTGATCACTTAATAGCCCTAAAGGATAATTTGCATGGCTGACTTCACGATGATTTTATCAGCTATCATCTTTTTTGTGCTTCAACCCCTGCATGGCAACCCGCAACCTTTACAACTATCAATTGAATCGTAAATCCACAGGGCGCCATTTAAAACCTTTACGAGTCCCACTTCCGCCGGAACTTAACCTGTCCAAATATTACTTCCGATTAACTATGCAATGGCGACTTTGTTGATAAAGAGGAGTCCGTTTTGGTTTATTGTTTGTGAATTGTAATTTCTGTTGACTTATCCAGTTGGGGTCTTAAATTTAAGTCATAACGCGGTCTCTAATAGTTGATTTTTTCATGAATCCCCAAACAGTTGGGCTCATTTCAATGAAATAATGAATTTTTGAGTTCAGTGTGTGAAAATGCTCTCACGTGAAAGTCTTTTAGAGGGTCATTATTTCAAACAATGAATCCACAGCGGGAGATGATGGGTTTGTTAGTTTTTTCCGGGAGATTTAACACGGAGATTGTTTTAATTTCTGCTCGTTCCGGGCTTCAGTCATCTGGTTTTCAATGTCTCCAGTGACACGGGTGGAAATCCTACTGCGTTGTGGTGTTTACATACTTGACCGTGATTGTTACTGAGGGTAGGGTCATTGTGATGGCATTTGTAAATTTGGTTGTTACAGCACTCAGTGGTAGACTGTGTGTGTGTTGTTGTTGTTGTTACAGCACTCAGGGGTAGACTGTGTGTGTGTTGTTGTTGTTGTTACAGCACTCAGTGATAGACTGTGTGTGTTGTTACTGTTACAGCACTCAGTGGTAAAGTGTGTGTTGTTATTGTTACAACACTCAGCGGAAGAGTGTGTGTGTTGTTACTGTTACAACACTCAGTGGTAGAGTGTGTATGTTGTTGTTGTTTCAGCACTCAGTGGTAGAGTATGTGTGTTGTTGTTTTTACAGCACTCAGTGGTAGAGTGTGTGTGTTGTTGTTGTTACAGCACTCAGTGGTAGAGTGTGTGTGTTGTTGTTGTTACAGCACTCAGTGGTAGAGTGTGTGTGTTGTTGTTGTTACAGCACTCAGTGGTAGAGTGTGTGTGTTGTTGTTGTTGTTACAGCACTCAGTGGTAGAGTGTGTGTGTTGTTGTTGTTACATCACTCAGTGCTAAATTGTGTGTGTTGTTGTTGTTACAATACTCAGTGGTAGAGTGTGTGTGTGTTGTTACTGTTACAGCACTCAGTGGTAAATTGTGTGTGTTGTTGTTGTTACAGCACTCAGTGGTAGAGTGTGTGTGTTGTAACTTTTACAGCACTCAGTGGTAAAGTGTGTGTGTTGTAACTGTTACAGCACTCAGTGGTAGAGTGTGTGTGTGCTGTTGTTGTTACAACAATCAGTGGTAGAGTGTGTAAGTTGTTACTGTTAAAGCACTCAGTGGAAGAGTGTGTATGTTGTTGATGCTGTTGTTACAGCACTCAGTGGTAGAGTGTGTGTGTTGTTGTTGTTGTTGTTCTTACAGCACTCAGTGGTAGAGTGTGTGTGTTGTTACTGTTACAGCACTCAGTGGTAGAGTGTGTGTGTTGTTGTTGTTACATCACTCAGTGGTAGAGTGTGTGAGTTGTTACATTTACAGCACTCAGTGGTAGAGTGTGTTGTTGTTATTACAACACTCAGTGTCAGAGTGTGTGTGTGTTGTTATTACAAGACTCAGTGTCAGAGTATGTGTTTTGTTGTTGCAACACTCAGTGTCAGAGTGTGTGTGTAGTAGTTACAACACTCAGTGCCAGAGTGTGTGTGTTGTTGTTGTTACAACACTCAGTGTCAGTGTGTGTGTGTGCTGTTGTTAGAACACTCAGTGTCAGAGTGTGTGTGTTGTTAGTACAACACTCAGTGTCAGAGTGTGTGTGTTGTTGTTACAACACTCAGTGTCAGAGTGTGTGTGTTGCTGTTACAACACTCCGTGGTAAAGTTTGTGTATTGTTATTTCAAAACACTGAGTGTCAGAGTGTGTGTGTTGTTGTTACAACACTCAGGGGTTATGTGTGTGTGTGTGTTGTATTTACATCACTCAGTGGTAGAGTGTGTGTGTTGTTACTGTTACTGCACTCAGGGGTAAAGTGTGTGTGTGTTGTTGTTGTTACAACACTCAGTGGTAGAGTGTGTGTGTTGTTACTGTTACAGCACTCAGTGGTAAAGTGTGTGTGTGTTGTTGTTGTTGTTACAACACACAGTGGTAGAGGGTGTGGGTTGTTGTTGTTACAACACTCAGTGGTAATGTGTGTGTGTTGTTACAGCACTCAGTGGTAGAGCGTGTGTGTTGTTACTGTTACAGCACTCAGTGGTAAAGTGTGTGTGTTGTTGTTGTTACAACACTCAGTGGTAGAGTGTGTTGTTGTTATTACAACACTCAGTGGTAGAGTGTGTGTGTGTTGTTACTGTTACTGCACTCAGTGGTAAAGTGTGTGTGAGTTGTTACTGTTACAGCACTCAGTGGTAGAGTGTGCTGTTGTTATTACAACACTCAGTGTCAGAGTGTGTGTTTAATAGTTAAAACATTTAGTGTCAGAGTGTGTGTGTTGTTGTTACAACACTCAGCGTCAGAGTGTGTGCTGTTGTTACAACACTCAGTGTCAGAGTGTGTGTGTTGTTGTTGTTACAACACTCAATGTCAGAGTGTGTGTGTTGTTGTTACAACACTCAGTTTCAGAGTGTGTGTTGTTGTTACAACACTCAGTGTCAGAGTGTGTGTGTTGTTGTTGTTACACATCCACATATAACTCCACACACATCCACATATATCTCCACACACATCCACATAATACTCCACACACATCCACATATAACTCCACACACATCCACATGTAACTCCACACACATTCACATATAACTCCACACACATTCACATATAAACTACACACACATCCACATATAACTCCACACACATCCACATATAACTCCACACATCCACATATAACTCCACACACATCCACATATAACTCCACACACATTCACATATAAACTCCACACACATCCACATATAACTCCACACACATCCACATATAACTCCACACACCGCCACTGGAACCCGGATATTAATTACCACAAACATTAAACTACAGTAACAAATATAAATCACGTGACGACAAACAACCAATCAAGAACGGGCCATCTGGAAAGGTCATGGTTCTGTGAATATATGGACTGGATTAGAGTCTGTCAGACTTAATGAAATACTTGGTTCGGATTTCGTAGAAATATTTGCAGATGGTAAAACTCGAATCAAAATATTCGGATTCAATTCGGATTCAATTCTAGAATTTGCTTTGTATTTTTATTTCTCCCTTCATCTGTCTTTTTTTTTTCTTTTCTTTCTTTCTTTTTGTTTTTGTGACAGGGTATCTAAAATACGAGCTTTATATTTTTGTGTAGCTTTTTCAAGGGAGTTAATCGTAGTCATTCATCATGTTTGTCCAATATTATTTGTTTTATGTCAGTCGCGGCGATGCGGTGTAGTTGTTTGTGAGGTCATGCTGCATGTTGACTTGGGGATTGTCGGGTAGTTAGCGCGTTAGGTAATTACTGGAAGCGTTTAAATTTAATTCCCAGGTGTTGCTATTGTGTTTTTTTTTTCTTTTCGGTCGAGTCGGAGACAGGTTTCATTTAATAACTGAAAATGGGGACCCGAACTTCTTGCTTCTTTTCAGAAAGTATAGAATCCCAGTGCGTAAAATCAAACAGTTCAGTTTAATTTAGTTCAGTTAATTTATTTCAAATTTAATTTAGTTTAGTTTAGCAGGATATAGTTTAATTTACTTCAGTTTAGTTTAGCAGGACATAGATTAGTTTACATTAGGTTAGTTTAGCTGGACATAGTTTAGTTTACATTAGGTTAGTTTAGCTGGACATAGTTTAGATTATATTAGGTTAGTTAGCTGGACATAGTTTAGATTATATTAGGTTAGTTAGCTGGACATAGTTTAGATTATATTAGGTTAGTTTAGCTGGACATAGTTTAGATTATATTAGGTTAGTTAGCTGGACATAGTTTAGATTATATTAGGTTAGTTAGCTGGACATAGTTTAGATTACATTAGGTTAGTTAGCTGGACATAGTTTAGATTATATTAGGTTAGTTTAGCTGGACATAGTTTAGATTATATTAGGTTAGTTAGCTGGACATAGTTTAGATTATATTAGGTTAGTTAGCTGGACATAGTTTAGATTATATTAGGTTAGTTAGCTGGACATAGTTTAATTTACTTCAGTTTAGTTTAGCTGGACATAGATTAGTTTACATTAGGTTAGTTTAGCTGGACATAGTTTAGATTACATTAGGTTAGTTTAGCTGGACATAGTTTAGATTATATTAGGTTAGTTTAGCTGGACATAGTTTAGATTATATTAGGTTAGTTAGCTGGACATAGTTTAGATTATATTAGGTTAGTTAGCTGGACATCGTTTAGTTTACTTTAGTTTAGTTTAGCTGGACATAGTTTAGTTTACTTTAGTTTAGTTTAGCTGGACATAGTTTAGTTTACTTTAGTTTAGTTTAGCTGGACATAGTTTAGTTTACTTTAGTTTAGTGTAGCTCGACATAGTTTAGTTTACTTTAGATTAGTTCAGCTGGACATAGTTTAGTTTACTTTTGTATTAGTTTAGCTGGACATAGTATAGTTTACTTTAGTTTAGTTTAGTGTAGCTGGACATAGTTTAGTTTACTATAGTTTAGTTTAGCTGGACATAGTATAGTTTAGTTTACTATAGTTTAGTGTAGCTGGACATAGTTTAGTTTACTATAGTTTAGTTTAGCTGGACATAGTTTAGTTTACTTTAGTTTAGTGTAGCAGGACATAGTTTAGTTTACTTTAGTTTAGTTTAGCTGGACATAGTTTAGTTTACTTTAGTTTAGTTTAGCTGGACATAGTTTAGTTTACTATAGTTTAGTGTAGCTGGACATAGTTTAGTTTACTATAGTTTAGTTTAGCTGGACATAGTTTAGTTTACTATAGTTTAGTTTAGCTGGACATAGTAAAGTTTAGTTTACTATAGTTTAGTGTAGCTGGACATAGTTTAGTTTACTATAGTTTAGTGTAGCAGGACATAGTTTAGTTTACTTTAGTTTAGTTTAGCTGGACATAGTTTAGTTTACTATAGTTTAGTTTAGCTGGACATAGTTTAGTTTACTATAGTTTAGTGTAGCAGGACATAGTTTAGTTTATTTAGTTTAGTTTAGATGGACAGAGTTTAGTTTTCTTTAGCTTAGTTTAGCTGGACATAGTTTAGTTTTCTTTAGCTTAGTTTAGCTGGACATAGTTTATAATATTTTAGTTTAGTTTAGCTGGACATAGTTTAGTTTACTTTAGTTTAGTTTAGCTGGACATAGTTTAGTTTAGTTTACTTTAGTTTAGTGTAGCTGGAATTAGTTTAGTTTACTATAGTTTAGTTTAGCTGGACATAGTTCAGGTTAGTTTATTAAGTTTAATTTAGTTACTTTAGCTTAGTTTAGTTTAGTTTAGTTTAGTTTAGTTTAGTTTAGTTTAGTTTAGTCTAGTCTAGTCTACTTTAGTTTAGTCTAGTCTAGTCTAGTCTAGTCTAGTCTAGTCTAGTCTAGTCTAGTTTATTTTAGTTTAGTTTAGTTTAATTTACTTTAGTTTAGTCTAGTCTAGTGTAGTTTAGTTTAGTTTAGTCTAGTCTTGTCTAGTCTAGTCTAGTCTAGAGGAGTCTAGTTTAGTTTAATTTAGTCTAGTCTACTCTAGTATAGTCTAGTCTAGTCTAGTTTAGTCTAGTCTGATTTAGACTAGTCTACTTTAGATTAGTTTAGTCTAGTTTAGTCTAGTCTAGTTTTAGTTTAGTTTAGTCTAGTTTAGTTTAGCTTAGCTTAGTTTAGTCTAGTCTAGTGTAGTCTACTTTAGTTTAGTTTAGTCTAATTTAGTTTAGTTAGTCTAGTTTAGTTTAGTTTAGTTTAGTTTAGCTTAGTCTAGTTTAGTTTAGTTTAGTCTAATTTTGTTTAGTTTAGTCTAGTCTAGTCTAGTTTAGTCTAGTCTAGTCTAGTCTAGTCTAGTCTAGTCTAGTCTAGTCTAGTCTAGTTAGGTTGATTTAGTTTAGTTTAATATAGTTGAGTCCTAATATCATCATCATTTCACATTGGACAACTCCAAACGTGCTCACATCTCCACCGAAGTATATCCCTTAACTTGTAGGGACTAACGTCGCCAGTGTTGTGTTGGTTTGACCAGTATTTTTTTGATTGGCACATAACGCTCTTGTCTGACATCTCCCACATTGACTTGATGTTCGTGAAGTCTGTCTATGATTGCGGATTTATGGTCAATTTTTAAAGTTTGTTTTTCACCCAGTGACCGTTCGGGCTTTTATAACATCAATAACTGCGTGGCAGTGTGCCAAGCGTTCGGCTTCTCGTGGCAAGGTTAAGACACTGCTACAATAGCCAATTTTTTTAGTTGGCTGCGTGGCAGTGTGCCAAGCGTTCGGCTTCTCGTGGCAAGGTTAAGACACTGCTACAATAGCCAATTTTTTTAGTTGGCTGCGTGGCAGTGTGCCAAGCGTTCGGCTTCTCGTGGCAAGGTTAAGACACTGCTACAATAGCCAATTTTTTTAGTTGGCTGCGTGGCAGTGTGCCAAGCGTTCGGCTTCTCGTGGCAAGGTTAAGACACTGCTACAATAGCCAATTTTTTTAGTTGGCTGCGTGGCAGTGTGCCAAGCGTTCGGCTTCTCGTGGCAAGGTTAAGACACTGCTACAATAGCCAATTTTTTTAGTTGGCTGCGTGGCAGTGTGCCAAGCGTTCGGCTTCTCGTGGCAAGGTTAAGACACTGCTACAATAGCCAATTTTTTTAGTTGGCTGCGTGGCAGTGTGCCAAGCGTTCGGCTTCTCGTGGCAAGGTTAAGACACTGCTACAATAGCCAATTTTTTTAGTTGGCTGCGTGGCAGTGTGCCAAGCGTTCGGCTTCTCGTGGCAAGGTTAAGACACTGCTACAATAGCCAATTTTTTTAGTTGGCTGCGTGGCAGTGTGCCAAGCGTTCGGCTTCTCGTGGCAAGGTTAAGACACTGCTACAATAGCCAATTTTTTTATTTGGCTGCGTGGCAGTGTGCCAAGCGTTCGGCTTCTCGTGGCAAGGTTAAGACACTGCTACAATAGCCAATTTTTTTAGTTGGCTGCGTGGCAGTGTGCCAAGCGTTCGGCTTCTCGTGGCAAGGTTAAGACACTGCTACAATAGCCAATTTTTTTAGTTGGCTGCGTGGCAGTGTGCCAAGCGTTCGGCTTCTCGTGGCAAGGCGCGGTGCCACTGAGTACGGGTTCGATCCCACTTCGGACCATATATTGTTCTTCGTTTTTTTCTGTTGTTGTTTGTCTGTCAATTTTTCCGAGTGCTAAAAACTTCTTTGTTCTATTATTCCCTATTATCGCCTCGGAAGTTCTCCATATAATAATATTTATGTATTATTATTTGTACCCATTTATAACATCACAGTGGTCCATTCCGTAATCAACATCAGCCAAACTGGCAAGTCTGACATATCAATTATCTCCTACACACGCGTGACCTGGCATGAAAATAAAGCAGACTTTGGTCAGCCTAGACCTCACCGGAGACTCCAACGACTACCGTCGAGAACAGCAAGTTGTGATCTTTCATTGAGTAATGCGGAGGTCAACGGTCTCATCTGCGATAACACCGATGAGAAAGATGCAGTCATCTATACAGACGGATCTGTAATATGACACCAAAGAAGTGCATGGGCATTTACAGCACGCTCGGTAGGCAGAATAGTTAAGGAAGACAGTGGTGCATACGTCATGACCACGATTAGCATGACAATGGAGGCGATGGCAGTGACCAAGGCATTCAAATGGTTAGAGTCACAAGACTACACCCACGCCTGTATACTGAGTGATTCGATGAGCATGATAAGAAAAGTGGAGGCGGGATTTGTACGCAGGCAATGGGTAGAGTCGTTGCAGAAGTAAAAAATAAGTAAGGTCACATTTGTCTATGTCCCTGGACATGCGGGAGTACGGGGGAAATGAAAGAGCGGACAGGTCGGCTAGCTGTGCTATTGTTGAGGATGGGCAACCAATGGATCGGGCGGACATCATCAATGCCCTCCGAGATGTGGGAAGAGCACAGGACTTCGACAAACACAGATCCACGTCACTTCTTCGGATGATGGAAATGGGAGTTAAGATGGGCACAGCCAGAAATGAGAAACTTAGTGGCCGTGTAAGAAGACTTATCAACCAACACAGAACTGGAGTCGTCAGTCGCTGGACGGGACTTGCTGAGGAGGGGGTCTAAGCACCTATGGACATGTTCGGAGTGCAATGATGATGACCCGCAAGTAACTCAATGCTCATTTAGTCACTGAGGAAACAAATGGGTATAAAGCTGTGTCTCAAGCCACGCTAATGTTACTGTTACCACCATTATTTCCATGGTCAAACTACCTGTATACAATAAGGATGCACCACTGTCTTCCATCGTAGTTGTCTCCATCATCAGCATCATCATGTGTCATACCGGTTAGCGTAGGGTTCTATCCACAGTACATCGTTTCAATTCTGTTGTTGACTGTTTTCCATGCCATGACACCAAGATATCTAGTATATTCTCTTTTTGTAGTCCGCGATCTCTCTTTCCCCTTTATTTTGACAGCCACTAACGTCTAAACATAAAAGAAAGCTTGTCACCACAGAGATGAGATGTCTGAGAAAAGCGCTTGGAGTGACCAGAAAAGACAGAATCAGAAATGATAATATAAGAGAAAGAGTAGACATTGAACCAATCCTAAGCTACATACAGAAACAACAAATAAACTGGTTTGTCCATCTAGAAAGAGTAGACATTGAACCAATCCTAAGCTACATACAGAAACAACAAATAAACTGGTTTGTCCATCTAGAAAGAATGCCGTGTGATTCCTTACAATCATCATCATCATCATCAAGTACCGGGCCTACTGGCGTTGGTGATCATGTCTCTCCACAACATTCGATCTCGGCAGCTATTTATCATTTCTGTTGTTGACCTTCTGGCAAGCCATTCTCTTAAGCTGTCTGTTATTTTTTTCTCTTTGCTTCCCTCTATCTCTTCGTCCCTCAAGTTTCCCAGTTGTTACAATATATTCCAGCTGTTCTCTTCTCATTACATGGCCAAAAAAATGATGATTGTTTCTTCCTAATATTGGAAATTAGCTCTCTTTTTACTTTGACCTCTCTCAGAACATCTTCATTACTCTTCTTAGCTGTCCATGGTATTCTCAACATTCCTCTGTAAAACCACATGTATACAGACTCCAGTGATTTTCTAGTCTGTTGTCCTATTGTCCATGATTCGCATCCATATGTTAAGACTGGCTCTACATAACATTAAAGAACTCTCTTTTCCTTGTTTCTATTGTCAAAAATGGATTGCATAGTATCTTCCTCATTTTTTGGAAAGCTGCTTTTGCCTGAACCATTCTGCATCTCACCTCTTTTGTACATCTTCCGTCTGAGGTTAACAAAGTTCCCAAATATTTAAATTCATTTACAGTACAAAGCTTATATTAAAAGAGAAGATGGGGAGAAGAGGCAGACCCAGAGTAAGATGGACAGACACCATCAAAGAAACGCTACAACAACATCAATTGACAATGATTGAAGCCGTCAAAAGGGAGAGAACCAGAACTTTGTATCTCCCTCGACACCAGAACGGGTACAAGAGGAAGTGGAGAAAGAAAGAAAGAAAGAAAGAAAGAAAGAAAGAAATGCTCGTAGCTAAAAGCTCAAAAATGATCAAACCTGAGAGTTTCGGGAGATGCAAACTTCTAGTTTTAACATCATCATCATCATCATCATCGTGTGCCTTCTCCGCAACGAAGGTTGGCTACCATGGATCGCCATTCTACTCTGTTTCTTGCTTTGATGGTGCAGGCTGTCATAGAATGACTTGTCCATCTTTTGATGTTACTCGTCCATGTTAGTCTTGGTCTGCCTCTGCCTTTTTTACCTTGTATTTTTCCCTCCAATATTACTTTTAGTAGGTTGTTGTGTCTTTTAACATGGCCCCAAACATTTCATTTGTATTGTCTTAATTGTGTTTAGTAGTTCTCTTTTTATTTTTAGTTGTTTTAAAACTTCATCGTTTGTTTTCTTTTCTTTCCATCCAATTCTACCTATTCTTCTATATATCCACATTTCAAAGGCTTCAATTTTCTGTTCTGTTTTCTTGTCTAATATCTATGTTTCTGCACCATTTTTAACAACAAACGTATTTTTTTTACATTTTGAGATACAGATTCTTGTAGTCATGAAACTGGCAAACAATTGCAGAGCTGCGGTAAAACTAGTCACAGGAGCAAGCTGTGAGGTGTAACGAACACTCCTACAAGGTGACAGCTTTACAAAAATGTAACACAGCAAAATACTGACGTTTCGGCCTAAATGTACTCTTCTTGAGAAAACGAGAAAAACTCAAGCGGACAACAAAATAAATATAAACTCTATTACATCTAGGATAAGCGGAACAGGTAAATCAAGAAGAAATACGTTTTGAAAATTCCATTTGACTCACAGTCATCTACTCATCTCTCTGGGAACGTTTGGATCTTACTTCAGTTAAGTCTCGCTTTAATTCTATATATAGTTTAGCTTACTAATTGTCACATAGTATTTATTTCAATTCTCCGATATTTAGCATTTCTCTCTTTCGTGTCATTCTTTCATTTCTTATCTGTTTATTTCTCCTTGATTTGCCTGCCCCGATCCTCCTAGCCAAAATAGTTTTTTTCAGAAAATGAAAAATATCTTATGCAACAAATCTATGTCAATAGAAATGAGAAAGAGAGTTCATCGGTGCTATATAGAACCAATTCTGACATATGGAAGCGAATCATGGACAGGAGACAAACAAATGAAAAGACGATTAGAGGCCACGATGATGGGATTTCTCAGAAGAATGTTGAAAGTTCCCTGGACAGCTAAAAAGACCAATGAGGAAGTTCTCAAAGAGGCCAACACAAAAAGGGAGCTCTTAAAAAAATTCAGAAAGAAGCAATCAACATTTTTCGGGCATATCATGAGAAGAGGAAAGTTGGAATACTTGGTTACAACTGGCAAAATAAAAGGAAAGAGAGATCGCGGACGACAAAGAGAGAAAATACTGGATAGCTTGGTGTCATGGCATGGAAAACAGTCAACAACAGAACTGATACGATGCACTGTAGATAAAAGATCGTGGAAGGACATGATCGCCTACGCCAACCGGTATGGCACATGATGATGATGCTGATCATCCAAGATGTAGCAGAGTTTATCTTTATTTCTTTGTTCGTTTGTGTTGTTCTCTGTTGTTCTGGACTTTCCTTCAATATGGCAGACAGGCAACAGGGATCCGTTGAGGCATATGGTAAAGTGTTCCTTGTTGCAGTTTCCTCATATTCCAAGTCCGGCTTGCTCCAGGAGCTATTGAGTCGTTTCTGTGCACACCGTGAGCTGTGTGTTTCATCCGGAAGGTGTTTCTATCTTCAGATTGCTTACGATGAATGATGATATCGTATGACGAAGTACAGTTCAGATGCGTTCACTGCTGGTGCTATAATACGCCTTATGTCTTTTGACGTGTGCTGTGTTTGCTACGATGGGGACTGCAGCTGCCTTTCGTTGTTTGGGAGATGAGTTAGTAATTCGGATGATTCCACTGGCACTGGCGGTTGAGCAATTATGGATTTTAATTCGTTTGTAGTGATACCGGGGCCTTCCATAAACATAACCATAACCATAAAAAACACTTTACAAACAAAAATCTTTACGACACATAGTACCATTGCTGGTGTATGTTGGGGGGCAACGATAGAACCCGAAGGATAAAGGCCGCTTGGTCAAGCAGTCGCCACGACGTGTGAGACTCAGGATTTTTATTTCACCCCCGATAGAAAAAATCCTTTCTGTCTACCACGGGCTTCGAACACCGTACGTCAGCTTTTCAGCCAGCGGAACAGTGGTTTTAGCCGCACGGCCACGCGCACCATAACCATAATCATCTGTTATTCTGAGGAAGGTCGAATGTAGTCCGAAACGGCAGTATTTTGTTGTGTTTCTTTTTTGTAAAACTGTCACCATACTCTGTAGGAGTTTATGTTAACTCCCACTATTTGCTTTATTTTATTACTTTGCTAAATAAATAGAAGAGGTTTGTGTATTTGCTTACTTGGTTCCGTTAGCTCGATAACTAAAGCAATACACCTCATCATCATCCCCCCTTAAGAGGACTTTAAGTGGGTGTGATTGCCTTGTGTTGTAGTTTGCAGAATAATTGTGATATTTACGCCTTTCGGCCCAATACCTCCGACTTCAGCACGATATTTTCGAGTACCGGGTTGTCTTTCCTCTTCGATCCCTTTTCGCTTGGCCAGACTAGACAGGTTAGTCTGTTTCTGGGGGGACTACGGAGAGGTGGAGCAGGGTCTGGGTTGTTATGGTTCACTGATCCTAACGCAGGCCATCAGCTGTGGGTCGCTGACAACTTCCAGCTCCGCTGCTGCGAGGCGCGCCTTCGCCTCCGTTTCTGTATCGTGTCTTCATTTAAAGACATAAAATGAGCAAATCAACTAGCGTTCTGGTTATGGTTATGGCTCTGGTTATGGTTATGGTTATTGTTCTGTTTATGGTTATGGGTATGGGTATGGGTATGGGTATGGGTATGGTTCTGGTTCTGGTTCTGGTTCTGGTTATGGTTCTGGTTCTGGTTATGGTTATGGTTGTGGTTCTGGTTCTGGTTCTGGTTATGGTTATGGTTCTTGTTATGGTTCTTGTTCTGGTTATGGTTCTGGTTCTGGTTATGGTTATGGTTCTGGTTTTGGTTATGGTTATGGTTCTTGTTATGGTTCTTGTTCTGGTTCTGGTTCTGGTTCTGGTTATGGTTCTGGTTCTGGTTCTGGTTATGGACGGCCCTGGTATCATTGCAAAGAAATTAAAATCCATAATTGCTAAACTGCCCGTGCCGGTGGAATCATCCTAATTAATATCTCATCTCCCAAACTAAGAAAGGTAGCTGCAGTCCCCATCGTAGCAGTCTTAGCACACGCCAAAAGACATAAGGCGAAACCGCACAGAACATGAACACAGCCATCTGTTCCCCGTCATACGATATCATCATTCATCGTAAACAATTGGAATATCCAAACACAACCTGGATGAAACACACAGCTCACGGTGTGCACAGAGCACTTAACTCAGTAGCTCCAGCAGCAAGTCTGACTTGCAATATGATAAAACTGCAACAAGGAACACTTTTCAGGCACAATCATTACCGGTTCCTTGCCGTCTATCCGCTATATTGACCTGTATTCACCAACTTAAACATCACTAACAAACAGCTAAAAGAGGATAAGACAATGTTACGCCTGACAGACCTAGCGTTCGCTCTGATTAAGTTTTCGTCAAATCAATTTAGCACAGCTCCCTTAATCCCTCTTTCCAATCCCCTTTTTAAAAAAAACGAAAAAACTCCCCCCACCTTAAAAAAATATGCATTTTTCCCTGGTCATTCTCGATTTCCCTACAAAAATATCCAGCAATCTATCACGAGGGCTGTACGAGGGCATCGCGTCTCGCGAGTTGCACATTATTCCACGAAGCTAATCACTGTCTCTTTTCAACGAAGTTGCCACGTGGACAAACATCAAGAATACGACGTCCCCAAACGACTTGCGCACTTGTGACTTCACATAAACCATATCCAGACGCCATTTTCATGTTAATTTGAAGATTCTTCACTTTCATGTTCAGCTTCCGGTCGAGCCGTTTCTACAAATTGGATGATTTTTTTTTCTTTGAACAATAAACTGATTGTGTGTCCTTTAATCATCTATTCTGTACTTTATCATTTCGCTTTTCTTCAGCTTGGGGTAGACAATTACGTCACTGTACAACTGTCATCATCATGTGCCATACCGGTTGGCGTAGGCGATCATGTTTTCCACAATCTTCTATCTACAGTACATCTTATCAGTTCTGTTGTTGACTGTTTTCCATGCCATGACACCAAGCTATCCAGTATTTTCTCTCTTTGTCGTCCGCGATCTCTCTTTCCTTTTATTTTGCCAGTTGTAACCAAGTATTTCAACTTTCCTCTTCTCATGATGGGCCCGAAAAATGTTGATTGTTTCTTTCTGATGTTTTTTATGAGCTGCCTTTTTGTGATTTGTCATGATTATTCCAGGCAATATAAGAAGGTAGTTTGCCATTCCTTTCCTTCTTGGCAGTGACTGTACTAGTCGGAGATCGCAGCCATTGTCTCTATACATGAGATCCTCTGCCTGCCATCGCGGAGTGGGGACCATAACCGGCACTACTTGTCGGCTGCTCCCACAACACCATCCACCAACTGCTCCAATGGCTTCACATAACCCTAGGCCAACCGCTATGACACATGATGATGAGTCTCTAGGGACTTCGTCAAAGTTGAAAGCTGGCGAACGCAACAACAACAGCAACAACAACAACAACAACAACAACAACAACAACAATCTACTCTATCTATCTACTAGAATTTTTAACAAGTAAATCACTAGAGTCTGTAGAAAAGTGGGTTTACAGAAGAATGTTGAGAATACCATGGACAGCTAAGAAGAGTAATGCACCAGTAACTTCCGTTAATAATGTTGCTCGTGTACGCCCTACTCGACTGAACAGACGACGATCACAAACCTCCTTAGTTTACCTCTTACAACTTGCGTGCAAGGTACAGTGGCGCTTTTCTTTTATCCCATCACTGGTGGAGTTCCGATAGCTACACGGGGGACTGTTTTCCATGCCATGAGACCAAGCTATCTACTATCTTCTCTCTTTGTCGTCCACCATCTCTCTTTCCCTGTATTTTGCCAGTTGTAACATTTTTTTTGACTTTCCTCTTCTCATGACGTGCCTCAAAAATGTTGATTGTTTCTTTCTGATGTTTTTTAGCAGCTCCCGTTTTGTGTTGGCCTCTTTGAGAATTTTTTCGTTGGTCTTTTTAGCTGTCCAGGGAACTTTCAACATTCTTCTGAGAAATCCCATCTCTGTGGCCTCTAATCGTCTTTTCTTTTGTTTGTCTACTGTCCATGATTCGCTTCCATAGGTCAGAATTGGTTCTATATAGCACTGATGAAATCCCTTTCTCATTTATATTGATATAGATTTGTTGAACAAAACGTTTTTCTTTGTCTGAAATGCAACTTTTGCCTGAGCAACCTCTGTTGTACATCTGCCATCTCACCTCTGTTGTACATCTACCATCTCACCTCTGTTGTATATCTACCATCTCACCTCTGTTGTATATCTACCATCTCACCTCTGTTGTACATCTACCATCTCACCTCTGTTGTACATCTACCATCTCACCTCTGTTGTACATCTACCAACTGAGGTTAACATTGTTCCCAGATATTTAAATTCATTTACCTGTTTTAATATTGTTCCACTTGTCTTTATTGTGCATTGCGGTGAAGTCTTTTTCTTTGTTGCTCTCATTACTTCTGTCTTTTTGCTATTTAGGCTGAGTCCTTTATTTTTGTTTTCCTGCACTATAATGTCAAACATTTCTTTGTTGTTACCATTACTTCTGTCTTTTTGCTATTTAGGCTGAGTCCTTTATTTTTGCTTTCCTTCACTATAATGTCTAACATTTCTTGCAATCCATTCTCACAAACGTGAATAAACTAAAGTACCCCCGTCACGCCAAGTGTCGTATAGGGAATATGGTGTTAGTGACCATATATTTTACAGACCTGCGGCACATAATTTTTGGGGTAATGTGGTCAGTATTACGCCCGTGCCGCTTCACTTTCCCTGAAAAAAAATCAGGTACCCATTAAAGGCTGGGTGAACCCGGAAGCCGTCGGTTGGATCGAACAAAAGTGAGTAGTTTTATTTATTTATTTATTTTTTCGTTCGCCAGCTTTGACCTGTGACGAAGTCCCTAGAGACAAGTAACTGAATCTTGCGTGTTAATCCGTTTTTCCCTGGCACCCGTGTGCACAGAGGTCCCTCGCCGCACAGGCATATAACTCCGTCCTCGGAGGTACTCATATTTTTTTCCGTCCACGAGTAATTGACGTTTCAAGCGGGGCCTCGCTGCTGAGACCAGTGGTGGTTACCGCAGAGAGGAATCATAAATAAGAATCCTAACCGGTGTAGCCGGGATTTGAGCCCACAACCTCTCTGTCTCGAGGCTGGCGTCTTGCCTTGAGACCAACCAGTCTTCCAAACTGAGTAGTAAAGTTAAAACAAGCCTCACTAATATATCATCGATAAACCGCTGTGCCGGGCGTAAAACCGCATTAATTTTTTTTAGCAACATCAAAAGCTGAGAATAAATTCCTGCCACGGAATTAACACACATTTTGGCAGTCTAAAAATAGGCCAGGAATAATCTGACACGAAGCAGAGCCTCCGTTCTAAACGTAAACGGACGCCACCTAGCGCCCTGACGTGGTTCTTACCTCCCCACTCGGTTTGTGCCAGTAGTTAGTCCCTCGTTCTGTCCTCGGGTTTTGACATTTTCATGAGAAATCTGTGTTTGAGATTACTCGGAGAAACATACACATCCTCTCGTGAAATATCCGAGAAGAAATGACGAGGCTGAATCGAGTAGATATAAAAGTCACCGAGTGTTTATATTTCTTGTTCAACATTATCATGTGTCAGGACATAACTGAGAAAATTCTGAGAAAAATTCGTCTAAATTTGATGTGGGGAAACTAGCATATAAAAGGAAGATAGACTTGGATCTATCTATCTATCTATCTATCTATCTATCTATCTATCTATCTATCTATCTATCTATCTATCTATCTATCTATCTATCTATCTATCTATCTATCTATCTATCTATCTATCTATCTATCTATCTATCTATCTATCTATCTATCTATCTATCTATCTATCTATCTATCTATCTATCTATCTATCTATCTATCTATCTATCTATCTATCTATCTATTCAACTGACTTCCTATCTAGATAACTATTTAGATATCCCCTACCTACCTACCTCCCTACCTGTATCTCTTTTTGCAATTCCTTGTCTGTCTGTTTGTCTGTCTGTCTCTCAATCTGTCTGTCTATTTCCTATCATTTTGATAATCTAGTCTCTTAACGTCCGACAATCTTTATTATCAACTGTCAGACCTTGCACATGACCCGCATTGTACCTCCTCACAGGTCCCTGCTCTTTACTAGTCATTCCATCTCAGTGAGAGAGCGGATGACTCCTATTGTTGCCTCTCGTCTCATTGTTCTATTTATGTGTTTATCTAGATTGGCATATTGTTAATTTAAAACCCTGGCCGGATTTGCGATTCTCTTGAAACCCTTCTTCTCTTGTTGTCTCTTCTCATCACATGACCAACATATGACCACCTTCTTCTCTTGTTGTCTCTTCTCATCACATGGCCAACATATGACCACCTTCTTCTCTTGTTGTCTCTTCTCATCACATGACCAACATATGACCACCTTCTTCTCTTGTTGTCTCTTCTCATCACATGACCAACATATGACCACCTTCTTCTCTTGTTGTCTCTTCTCATCACATGGCCAACATATGACCACCTTCTTCTCTTGTTGTCTCTTCTCTTCTCATCACATGACCAACATATGACCACCTTCTTCTCTTGTTGTCTCTTCTCTTCTCATCACATGACCAACATATGACCACCTTCTTCTCTTGTTGTCTCTTGTCATCACATGACCAACATATGACCACCTTCTTCTCTTGTTGTCTCTTCTCATCACATGACCAACATATGACCACCTTCTTCTCTTGTTGTCTCTTCTCATCACATGGCCAACATATGACCACCTTCTTCTCTTGTTGTCTCTTCTCATCACATGGCCAACATATGACCACCTTCTTCTCTTGTTGTCTCTTCTCATCACATGACTAACATATGACCACCTTCTTCTCTTGTTGTCTCTTCTCATCACATGACCACCATATGACCACCTTCTTCTCTTGTTGTCTCTTCTCATCACATGGTCAACATATGACCATCTTCTTCTCTTGTTATCTCTTCTCATCACAAGGCCAACATATGACCACCTTCTTCTCTTGTTGTCTCTTCTCATCACATGACCAACATATGACCACCTTCTTATCTTGTTGTCTCTTCTCATCACATGGCCAACATATGACCACCTTCTTCTCTTGTTGTCTCTTCTCATCACATGGCCAACATATGACCACCTACTTCTCTTGTTGTCTCTTCTCATCACATGACCAACATATGACCACCTTCTTCTCTTGTTGTCTCTTCTCATCACATGACCAACATATGACCACCTTCTTCTCTTGTTGTCTCTTCTCATCACATGACCAACATATGACCACCTTCTTCTCTTGTTGTCTCTTCTCATCACATGGCCAACATATGACCACCTTCTTCTCTTGTTGTCTCTTCTCATCACATGGCCAACATATGACCACCTTCTTCTCTTGTTGTCTCTTCTCATCACATGACCAACATATGACCACCTTCTTCTCTTGTTGTCTCTTCTCATCACATGGCCAACATATGACCACCTTCTTCTCTTGTTGGCTCTTCTCATCACATGGCCAACATATGACCACCTACTTCTCTTGTTGTCTCTTCTCATCACATGGCCAACATATGACCACATTCTTCTCTTGTTGTCTTTTCTCATCACATGGCCAACATATGACCACCTACTTCTCTTGTTGTCTCTTCTCATCACATGACCAACATATGACCACCTTCTTCTCTTGTTGTCTCTTCTCATCACATGACCAACATATGACCACCTTCTTCTCTTGTTGTCTCTTCTCATCACATGACCAACATATGACCACCTTCTTCTCTTGTTGTCTCTTCTCATCACATGGCCAACATATGACCACCTTCTTCTCTTCTCATCACATGGCCAACATATGACCAACTTCTTCTCTTGTTGTCTCTTCTCATCACATGACCAACATATGACCACCTTCTTCTCTTGTTGTCTCTTCTCATCACATGGCCAACATATGACCACCTTCTTCTCTTGTTGTCTCTTCTCATCACATGGCCAACATATCACCACCTTCTTCTCTTGATGTCTCTTCTCATCACATGGCCAACATATGACCACATTCTTCTCTTGTTGTCTCTTCTCATCACATGACCAACATATGACCACCTTCTTCTCTTGTTGTCTCTTCTCATCACATGACCAACATATCACCACCTTCTTCTCTTGATGTCTCTTCTCATCACATGGCCAACATATGACCACATTCTTCTCTTGTTGTCTTTCTCTTCACATGGCCAACATATGACCACCTACTTCTCTTGTTGTCTCTTCTCATCACATGACCAACATATGACCACCTTCTTCTCTTGTTGTCTCTTCTCATCACATGACCAACATATGACCACCTTCTTCTCTTGTTGTCTCTTCTCATCACATGACCAACATATGACCACCTTCTTCTCTTGTTGTCTCTTCTCATCACATAACCAACATATGACCACCTTCTTCTCTTGTTTATATATATTTTGTAGTATTGTCATTTCTCTTATTTCTGCTCTTTTCTTGAACTCACTCCATGGTATAAGGCGTATACTGACACAGACCGAATCATCATCAAGTGCCATCTCCGCATGGAAGATTGGCTACCATGGAGCGCTCTTCCATTGTCTCCTACTTCAAAGGTGCACGTTGTCATAGCCTGACCTGTCCACCTTTTGATGTTACTCGTCCGTGTTAGTCTTGGTCTGCCTCTGCGTCTTTTACCTTGTATTTTCCCCACCAAGATTACTTTTAGTAGGCTGTTGTGTCTTTTAACATGCCACAAAAATTTCATTTGTTTTGTTTGAATTGTGTTTAGTAGTTCTCTTTTTATTTTTAATTGTTTTAAAACTTCATCGTTTGTTTTCTTTCCACCCAATTCTACCTATTCCTCTAAACATCCACATTTCAAAGGCTTCAATTTTCCGTTTTATTTTTATGTCTAATGTCCATGTTTTTCTTCATTTAGGACTGTGAACTCGATCGATATTTCAGTGGAATATTATTCAATCTTCTAGAGTCGATGAACTTAACCGATCACTGATAGGACAACGTTTGTTAGCACTTCGACGGGCAATTATCTATTTTGACAACAATGGCGCCTACCGGGAATATCCAATCAGAATGTACAAAGTCTGTGACGGTGGATGGGGCGGAAGAATCAGAAATGATCAACGCCCAGAAAGCTAAAACAGTAAAGTTTGTGGTATACATGAGACGTATTCAGGAAATGAAATACGAATATGGCAGACCACGGTGAAAGAGATTGCAGCCTCATCACGTAAAATTCCAATGGCGGCAGGAACCATTGAAGGCTATGTATGAAAGTGTTACTTGTTGCAGTTTCCTCATATTGCAAGTCCGGCTTGTTGCAGGAGCTACTGAGTTAAGTGCTCTGTGCGCACCGTGAGCTGTGTGTCTCATCCGTTTTGATCATGTTTCGATATTCCAATTGTTTACAATGAATGATGATATTGTGTAACGGGGAACAGTTGGATGTGTTTACTTTCTGTGCGGTTTCGCCTTATGAATTTTGCCGTGTGCTGAGACTGGTGATGGGGACTACAGCTACCTTTCTTTGTTTGGGAGAAGAGTTAGCAATTCGGATTATTCCACTGGCACAGGCGGTTGAGGAATTATGGATTTTAATTTGTTTGCAGTTGTACTGGGACCTTCCATAACCAAAGAACCAAAGAACCAAAAGAACATTCCAAAGAAATCAAATAAAAGAAATTATAACTTCCGTCAGAAGAAAGATCTACGAATATGTACATGGAATGTTGAGACTACGGAAGCGAAAAGGGCAATATACAAATCAATTTTTCTACCAACTCTGTGCTATCAGTGCCAGAATTGGACGCTGGACTCTAGAACAATAAGAAAGATAACGACCACCGAAATGAAATGTGTCAGAAGAATGACAGGAAACAGCTTAAGGGACAGAGTAAGAAACACTGACCTGAGGAAGAAACTCGAAAATGAACCAGCCATCGAATACATAAAGAAACAACAGATAAATTAGTTCGGCCACATAACAAGACAAAAAGAACTAACAATGACTCAAAGAGCCATTACAAACGCTACGAAAACGCCAGATTAAGAGGAAGACCGAGAAAGAGATGGATAAAGGGAATACTAGAGTCACTAGGAGGGATAACACCAGAAGAGGCCAACAGAAGAGCAAAGAATCGCAGATTGTATCTCCCCTCGACGCCAACGGCAGTGGAGGAAGGATAGAAGAAGAAAGAAGGAGATTGTTAAGACTTTTTATCAAGAAGGATGTGGAAAGTCATATTTTAGAAGTAGAACGACGAAACATAGATATTTTAGAAGTAGAACGACTAAACATAGATATTTTAGAAGTAGAACGACGAAACATAGATTTTTAGAAGTAGAACGACTAAACATAGATATTTTAGAAGTAGAACGACGAAACATAGATATTTTAGAAGTAGAACGACGAAACATAGATATTTTAGAAGTAGAACGACGAAACATAGATATTTTAGAAGTAGAACGACTAAACATAGATATTTTAGAAGTAGAACGACTAAACATAGATATTTTAGAAGTAGAACGACGAAACATAGATATTTTAGAAGTAGAACGACGAAACATAGATATTTTAGAAGTAGAACGACGAAACATAGATATTTTAGAAGTAGAACGACTAAACATAGATATTTTAGAAGTAGAACGACTAAACATAGATATTTTAGAAGTAGAACGACTAAACATAGATATTTTAGAAGTAGAACGACGAAACATAGATATTTTAGAAGTAGAACGACTAAACATAGATATTTTAGAAGTAGAACGACGAAACATAGATATTTTAGAAGTAGAACGACGAAACATATATATTTTAGAAGTAAAACGACTAAACATAGATATTTTAGAAGTAGAACGACGAAACATAGATATTTTAGAAGTAGAACGACGAAACATAGATATTTTAGAAGTAGAACTACTAAACATAGATATTTTAGAAGTAGAACGACTAATCATATATATTTTAGGCATATCACAGGTAAGATAGAAACAATATGGATACTTCTTCTGTGATCGTGGTTCATTCAGACTAGGATTCCGGACTCTCTCATGAAGGCAGCTGTCTGTTTAAGTGATTCGGTTGTCCCGTAGAGTTTCTCTTCCAGGGAGGTGGGTGTGGACCACATTGTCCTTCTCATGTCTATGTACTGGGATCCACCCTGATTGAATACCTGTTAAAACGTTGCACTGTGTTCTGCGCCAATGGCCCAGTGCATCTGATTTCTGCCAGCATTTTATTCAGGTTTGCTTTCCTTAGCCTTTGATTGACTCCAATCTTCCTGCAAGGCAGCAGATTGTCTTTTCTGTAGGGGGATTCTATCCTTAGATGGTCGGCCCTCCCGGGTTTACGAGCAAACGTGGATACACGCAGGACGAAATATAAACAATTATATATTCAGGCAACACAACAGAACATCAAAGAGGTATAGCAATGCGAATAAAAAGAGAGCAATATAATATATAGACTGGACATGCAATGACACATTCAACATCATCAAGTACCGAGCCTGCTGGCGTAGGTGATGATGTCTCTCCACAACTTTAGTTCTCGACAGTTATTTATCATTTCTGTTGTTGACCTTCTGCCAAGCCATTCTCTTAAGCTGTCTGTTATTTTTTCTCTTTGCTTCCCTCTATCTCTTCCTCCCTCAATTTTCCCAGTTGTTACAATATATTCCAGCTGTTCTCTTCTCATTACATGGTCAAAAAATGATGATTGTTTCTTCCTAATATTGGAAATTAGCTCTCTTTTTGGTTTGACCTCCTGAATGATATGATTATACTACTAAAAATAAAAGCATAACCATTCGTTAGACCGAATACAGCTACAAATGTAAGCCTTTATGTAAAGTAGGTAATTCAAAAACATCAGATAATGTAATGTTGAGACCATATGGTGAAAAGAGTAACAAAATATGTAAATATTACCTCCCCCTGCCTTGCTAGACGTATGGGGCACACGATGGTAGTGACCATAATTGTGTCCAAAAGTGGATAAGTCAAAGAAATGAAAATAATAAATCTGCGAACGAGGAAAAATAAGGGTTGTCTAAGAGATTTTATGAGCTGCGATAGCTCAGTGGTTAGTGAACTGGACTACAAAGGACAAGAGATAGGGTTCGATCCCAACCGACAGCTTCCGGGTTCACCCAGCCTTTAATGGGTACCTGATTTTTTTCTGCTAAAGTAAAGCCGCACGGACGTAATACTGACCACATTACCCCAAAAATCATGTGCTGAAGGTTTGTAAAATATAGGGTCTTCTTCCTCTTCTTCTACCTTTTTAGCCCCCTGTGGAGCATAGGTCTTCAACAAACACTTTCAGCTCCCTGTGGAGCATAGGTCTTCAACAAACACTTTCAGCTCCCTGTGGAGCATAGGTCTTCAACAAACACTTTCAGCTCCCTGTGGAGCATAGGTCTTCAATAAACACTTTCAGCTCCCTGTGGAACATAGGTCTTCAACAAACACTTTCAGCTCCCTGTGGAGCATAGGTCTTCAACAAACACTTTCAGCTCCCTGTGGAGCATAGGTCTTCAACAAACACTTTCAGCTCCCTGTGGAGCATAGGTCTTCAACAAACACTTTCAGCTCCCTGTGGAGCATAGGTCTTCAACAAACACTTTCAGCTCCCTGTGGAGCATAGGTCTTCAACAAACACTTTCAGCTTCCTGTGGAGCATAGGTCTTCAACAAACACTTTCAGCTCCCTGTGGAGCATAGGTCTTCAACAAACACTTTCAGCTCCCTGTGGAGCATAGGTCTTCAACAAACACTTTCAGCTTCCTGTGGAGCATAGGTCTTCAATAAACACTTTCAGCTCCCTGTGGAGCATAGGTCTTCAACAAACACTTTCAGCTCCCTGTGGAGCATAGGTCTTCAACAAACACTTTCAGCTTCCTGTGGAGCATAGGTCTTCAATAAACACTTTCAGCTCCCTGTGGAGAATAGGTCTTCAACAAACACTTTCAGCTCCCTGTGGAGCATAGGTCTTCAACAAACACTTTCAGCTTCCTGTGGAGCATAGGTCTTCAATAAACACTTTCAGCTCCCTTTGGAGCATAGGTCTTCAACAAACACTTTCAGCTCCCTGTGGAGCATAAGTCTTCAACAAACACTTTCAGCTTCCTGTGGAGCATAGGTCTTCAACAAACACTTTCAGCTCCCTGTGGAGCATAGGTCTTCAACAAACACTTTCAGCTCCCTGTGGAGCATAGATCTTCAACAAACACTTTCGGCTTCCTGTGGAGCATAGGTCTTCAACAAACACTTTCTGCTCCCTGTGAAGCATAGGTCTTCAACAAACACTTTCAGCTCCCTGTGGAGCATAGGTCTTCAACAAACACTTTCCAAGTCGTTCTGTTTTTTTGCCATTCTTTTAAGATCATTCCATGTCTTCCTCATCATCTTCATCTCTGCTTCTATCTGTCTTCTCCAAGAATTCTTTAGTCTTCTTTTTTGTGTCATCTCCTGGGGATTCCAAAAAGGGCCTGTTGTGTAATACTCTCAGTTGGCTTCCGTAGTGTGTGTCCTATCCAGCGTCATCGTCTTCGCTGTATCTCTTTATCCACTGGTATTTGACTGGTACATTTCCATAATTCTATGTTAGTGATTTTGTCCTGCCATTTCCATCCTTTTATTCTGTGTAAGCATCCATTAATGAAAGTCTGTATCTTCATGATTGTCATTTTTGTAGTTCTCCATGTTTCACAGCCACTTAATAAGACTAACTTAACCTGTTCGATCCTTCTTTTGCATTTAGATCTCCCATCACGATTATAAAATCCTTGTCTGGTCATTTGGCTATCTGACATTGACTTTACGTAGCATCCACTAATATTGGCACCGTCATCATTTCTTCTTGGCTACCCATTTTTTCTTATTTTTATCCACTACGACACCTGAATACACATTATCTTATCTTTTCTTATCTTCCACAAACATCATCATCAATGAGTGCCGTCTCCGCATCGAAGGTTGGCTACCATGGAGCGCCATTCCACTCTGTCTCTTGCTTTGATGGTGCAGGTTGTCATAGGTTGACTTGTCCATCTTTTGATGTTACTCGTCCATGTTAGTCTTGGTCTGCCTCTGTCTCTTGCTTTGATGGTGCAGGTTGTCATAGGCTGACTTGTCCATCTTTTGATGTTACTCGTCCATGTTAGTCTTGGTCTGCCTCTGTCTCTTGCTTGATGGTGCAGGTTGTCATAGGCTGACTTGTCCATCTTTTGATGTTACTCGTCCATGTTAGTCTTGGTCTGCCTCTGTCTCTTGCTTTGATAGTGCAGGTTGTCATAGGTTGACTTGTCCATCTTTTGATGTTACTCGTCCATGTTAGTCTTGGTCTGCCTCTGTCTCTTGCTTTGATGGTGCAGGTTGTCATAGGCTGACTTGTCCATCTTTTGATGTTACTCGTCCATGTTAGTTTTGGTCTGCCTCTGTCTCTTGCTTTGATGGTGCAGGTTGTCATAGGCTGACTTGTCCATCTTTTGATGTTACTCGTCCATGTTAGTCTTGGTCTGCCTCTGTCTCTTGCTTTGATGGTGCAGGTTGTCATAGGCTGACTTGTCCATCTTTTGATGTTACTCGTCCATGTTAGTTTTGGTCTGCCTCTGTCTCTTGCTTTGATGGTGCAGGTTGTCATAGGCTGACTTGTCCATCTTTTGATGTTACTCGTCCATGTTAGTCTTGGTCTGCCTCTGTCTCTTGCTTTGATGGTGCAGGTTGTCATAGGCTGACTTGTCCATCTTTTGATGTTACTCGTCCATGTTAGTCTTGGTCTGCCTCTGTCTCTTGCTTTGATGGTGCAGGTTGTCATAGGCTGACTTGTCCATCTTTGATGTTACTCGTCCATGTTAGTCTTGGTCTGCCTCTGTCTCTTGCTTTGATGGTGCAGGTTGTCATAGGCTGACTTGTCCATCTTTTGATGTTACTCGTCCACGTTAGTCATGGTCTGTCTCTACCACTTTTACCTTGTATTTTCCCCTCCAATATTACTTTTAGTAGGCTGTTGTGTCTTTTAACATGCCCCGAAAAATCCACAAATATCAACACATATACAAACAAGACACACACATATCAATATAAAGACACACACACACACAGGCACACGCAAACACAATTATTTTATTTTTCTTTTATTTCATTAAAAAAAAGTGTTGGAACTAAATATTCCAAAATGTACATAGTTCAAGAGGCTTGCAGTGCAGATCAGAGACGAGTTTTTTGTTGGAGACACAAAGGGCTTTGTTACTGCAGATGGCTGGCTGTGTGGTTGTGTGGCCGTGTGGACGAGTGGTTGTGTGGATGTTCGAAAATAAAGGATGTGTAGCACACTGTTTATCACACACACATTTTTTTTTATGTATATATAGATGAATGGATGCAGTGATGAATAATTAGATAGATGGATGGATGGATTAATGGTTGGATACAAGGATGATTGGACTGATGGATTAATGGTTGGATATAACGATAAATGGATTGTTAAATGGATTGAAGTATGGATGGATTAATGGTTGGATGTAAAGATGGTTGGATTGATGGATGGATGGGTTAAAAAAGGTTGGATATAAGGATTATTGGAATGATGTATGGATTATGGTTGGATTTAACGAAAATTGGTTTTATGGTTGGATGGATCAATGGTTGGATATAACGATAATTGGTTAGATGGATGGATTAATGGTTGGATATAACGATTATTGGATAGATGGATGGGTCAATGGTTGGATATAACGATAATTGGTTTTATGGTTGGATGGATCAATGGTTGGATAAAACGATAATTGGTTAGATGGATGGATTAATGGTTGGATATAACGATTATTGGATAGATGGATGGGTCAATGGTTGGATATAACGATTATTGGATAGATGGATGGATTAATGGTTGGGTATAACGATAATTGGTTTCATTGATGGGTGGGTTAAAATTGTTGAATATAAGGATTATTGGATTGATGGATTGATTAATGGTTGGATATAAGGATTATTGGATTGATTAATGGTTGGATATAGGATTATTGGATTGATGGATTGATTAATGTTTGGATATAAGGATTATTGGATTGATGGATGGATTAATGGTTGGATATAAGGATTATTTAATTGATGGATGGATTAATGGTTGGATATAAGGATTATTGGATTGATGGATGGATTTATTAATGTTTGGATTTGAGGATGATTGGATTGATTAATCTATTAATGATTGAATATAATAATGATTTTATTAATGGGTGGATTAATTGGTGGAAATAATGATGATTGGATTGTCAGATTGATGGATTAATCTTTGAATTTAAGGATTATTGGAATGACACAGAGATGTATTACTGATCGGATAAGAAACATTGGATTGATGTTTGAATTGATAGATTAATATAGATGGATGATATAAGGATAGTTGGGTCAATTGATGATTTTATGAATGATTTGATGTATGACTAGATGGAGTGATAACTAGATGATGGTTGGACGGATGGATGGTTGGATTATAGGATGGTTGGAAGGTTAAACTGGTAACTGGATACTGGATGGGCATCTAAATGGATGGAAGGATGACTGGATAAATGATTGGGTAGATGTATTGATGGTTAGATGGCTGGCTGTATTAATAGATAGCTGTATGGTTGGATGGATGATTGGGTAGTTGGATTAATGGTTGGTTGTTTGAATAATTGTATTGTTGGATGAATCATCTGAAGATTGGATGAATGATTCTATGAATGATTGGATGAATGATTGAATGAATGATTGGATGAATGAATGATTGAATGGTTGGATGAATGATTGGATTATTTGATGAATGATTGGAAGATTGGTTGAATGATTGTATGAATCATTGGATGAATGAATGATTGAATGGTTGGATGAATGATTTGATTGTTTGATGATGATTGGAAGATTGGTTGAATGATTGTAATGGCTATTAGGATCGATGGATGGCTGGGTGAATGGAACAATGCTTGGTTGGATGAAAAGATGGTTGCATGGTTCGATGGATTAATGGATTACTGGATAGCTTGATCCTGATAGTTGTTTAGATGAGGGGATGATATGATGAAGAACTGGGTGGGTGGGTGGTTGATTGGATGATTAGATGTTGAATGGATATGCGGATTGTTTACTGGATAGATAGATTGATTGAGGATTGGATAACTTAATGGATGGTTTGGTGGGTGGGTGGATGGTGAGATGTTTAGATTGATAGTTTGACGGATGGATTGATGTATGGATTCATGGATGGATGGATTGATGGATGAATTGATGTATGGATGGATGGATTGATGGATGGTTGGATGGATGGATTGATGAATGGTTGGATGGATTGATGGATTGATGGATTGATGGATTGATGGATTGATGGAGTGATTGATTTATGGATGGATGGATGATTGATGATTGATGGATGGATTGATGGATTGAATGATGGATGGATTGATGGATTGATGGATGGATGGATGGATTGAATGATGGATGGATTGATGGATTGATTGATGGATTGATGGATTGATGGATGGATTGATGGATTGATGGATGGATGGATGGATTGATGGATGGATGGATGGATGGATGGATTGATGGATGATTGGATGGATGGATACATTGATGGTTGGATGGATGGATTGATAGATGGATGGATGGATGGATTGATGGATGGATGGATGGATAGATTGATGGATGGATGGATTGATGGATGGATGGATTGATGATGGATGGATTGATGGATTGATGAATGGTTGGATGGTTGGATGGATGGATTGATGGATTGATGAATGGTTGGATGGTTGGATGGATTGATGGATGGATTGATGGATAGATTGATGGATGGATGGATTGATGGATGGATGGATTGATGGATGGATGGATGGATTGATGATGGATGGATTGATGGATTGATGAATGGTTGGATGGTTGGATGGATGGATGGATGGATGGATTGATGGATGGATGGATTGATGATGGATGGATTGATGGATTGATGAATGGTTGGATGGTTGGATGGATGGATGGATGGATTGATGGATTGATGGATGGATGGATGGATGGATGGATGAATTGATGTATGGAGATTCAAATTATATATGAACGAAACGATGTATGTGTGAAATTATGAATTGATGGACAGACCAAATGATTGTTAAATAGAAGAAATTATTATTTTACGAAATAATATATGGTTGAAATGATGGATTGAGAATTGTTGGATAGATGAAATGATGGATAGTGGGAAAAATAATATACGGATAAAATGATAGATGAAAGAAATGAAGATAAAATGGATAAAATATTGGATGCATGAAATAATGGAAAGCGAGATGAAATGATGATTAGATGTATGATATGGTGGATGGATGAAATGATGGTTAGAAGGATGAAATGATGTATGGATGAAATGGTGTATGGATGAAATGATGTATGGATGAAATAATGGATGGATGAAATGATGGTTAGAAGGATGAAATGATGGATGGATGAAATGATGGATGGATGAAATGATGGATAGATGAAATGATGGATGAAATGAAGGACGGATTAAATGATGGATGGATGAAATAATGGATGGATGAAATAATGGTTGGATGAAATGATGGATAGATGAAATGATGGATGAAATGATGGACGGATGAAATGATGGATAGGTGAAATGATGGATGGATAAATGATGGACGGATGAAATGATGAATGGATGAAATGATGGATGGATGAAATGATGGATAGATGAAATGATGGATGAATGAAATGATGGACGGATGAAATGATGGATATATGAAATTATGGACGGATGAAATGATAGATGGAAGAAATGATGGTTAGAGGATGAAATAATGGATGGATAAAATGATGGATGAATTAAATGATGGATGGATGAAATAATGGATGAAATGATGGATGGATAAAATGATGGACCGGATGAAATGATGGACGGATGAATTTATGGACGGATGAAATGATTGATGAATGGATTAAATGATGGATGGATTAAATGATGGATGGATGAAATAATGGATGATATGATGGATGAAATGATGGATGAAATGATGGATGAAATGGTGGTTATAAGGATGAAATGATGGATGGATGAAATGGTGGTTGTAAGGATGAAATGATGGATGGATGAAATGGTTTTTGGATGAAAATAATGAGTGAGTGAAATTACGATTGAACAAATTGATAGATGGATGAAATGATTGATGAATTTTCTAGTGAAATAATGGATGGACGGATGCATGAAATGGTGAATAGTTACAGTAATGCATGCATGGTGTGATGGATGTATAGTATAGTACATGTGTATGTAAGCGAGAGTATATATAAAGGACGTCACGGGAATACAAGTCCATTTTGACTGCTGTCACCACAAAGAGAAGACATCAATGTGCTGGGTTAAAGCTAAGACAATTAAGTATACGATCAGGTAGAAACTTATATTATTTAATATTCTTTCTACTGGCCATAGATTGGATTATGAAAATAACTCAAAACAACAGAAATGGAATCCAGTGGTCACTGACCAAGCAGCTTGATGATTTAGACTTTGCTGATGACATAGCTCTCCTATCACACAGCCATCAACAGATGTAGGATAAAATGAGCATACTTGATGAGAGATCACAACAGCTAGGACTGAAGATTAATAGAGATAAGACCAACATTATGAGAATTAATGCAGTTGGCAATAACCAAATAAAACTAGGAGAAATACCTCTACTAGATGTACAATCTTATATATATCTGGGCAGTAATATAGATAAAGAGGGAGGAACAGAAAATGATACCAAAATAAGGATATCAAAAGCAAGAGGAGCTTTCATTACACAGGGAAACATATGGAAATCCAAAGAAATTAGGTTAAATACAAAAAAAAATGTTCAACTGAAATGTTAAGTCAGTCTTATTATATGGATGTGAAACATGGAGAGCAACAAAATTGACAATCATGAAGATACAGACTTTCATTAATGGATGCTTTCGCAGAATAAAAGGATGGAAATGGCAGGACAAAATCACTAACATAGAATTATGGAAATGTACCAGTCAAATACCAGTGGATAAAGAGATACAGCGAAGACGATGGCGCTGGATAGGATACACACTGCGGAAGCCAATTGAGAGTATTACACAACAGGCCCTTTTTTGGAATCCCAAGGGGAAAGGACAAAGAGGAAGGCCAAGAGAATTCTTGGAGAAGACAGATAGAAGCAGAGATGAAAATGATGGTGAAGACATGGAATGATCTTAAAAGAATGGCATGAAACATGGAAAGTGTTTGTTGAAGACCTATGCTCCACAGGGAGCTGAAAGTATTTGTTGAATACCTATGCTCCACAGGGAGCTGAAAGTGTTTGTTGAAGACCTATGCTCCACAGAGAGCTGAAAGTATTTGTTGAAGACCTATGCTCCACAGAGAGCTGAAAGTGTTTGTTGAAGACCTATGCTCCACAGGGAGCTGAAAGGTAGATGATGAAGAAGAGGAAAGCTAAGACAAGCAAATACACGACCAGATAGAGACCATAGATTTGACTAGAAGTGTAGCGTAGAGTAAGAGTCGTTATTTTGTGACGAGTATATTGTAAGCTTTAGAAACAATGCAGCAGGAGGTCGACGCCTGGGAGTCATGACCCAGGTAGGCCAACCTTCATTAGGGTGTGAAGAAGCTAAAGTGTTGAAATACTTGCTCGAATGGTGGGATCGTGGGGAGGGGGGAGTCCTTCTGATGATCAAATTACCTACTGATGTGAAGATATGTGTAAAGAGTTTCCTATTCCTGACATGACGGATCATCATTCATCATCATCGAGTGCCGTCTCCGCATCGAAGGTTGGCTACCATGAAGCGCCATTCCACTCTGTCTCTTGCCTTGATGGTGCAGGTTGTCATAGGCTGACTTGTCCATCTTTTGATGTTACTCGTCCATGTTAGTCTTGGTCTGCCTCTACCTCTTTTACCTTGTATTTTCCTTTCCTGTATTAATTTTATTAGGTTGTTGTGTCTTTTAACATGGCCCAAAAATCTCATTTCTCTTGTTCTAATTGTGTTTAGTACTTCTCTTCTCATTTTTAGTTGTTTTAAGACTTAATCGTTTGTTTTCTTTTCTTTCCATCCAATTCTACCTATTCTTCTATAAATGCACATTTCAAAGACATGATAGATAGATGTAACAATTGTTGAACAAACAGATGGAAAAAATGATGAAATTTTGGGGTAGATGACGTAATGAAATGATGAAATTCTGAAATTATGAATCAATAAAATGACAGATAGATGTATGAAAAGTGGATTAGTGTGTGAAATGATGTTTGAAATAATGAAATGATGGATAACTGTGAAATTGTGTAATTTTAATAAATAATTAAAAACATTTGTCTTTGTTGTATACAAATTAACCAAAGCGAACCAGCGTTTCTACTTTGCATGACTTTCAACGTGGACATATTAAAGAGTCTACAATTCTTTGAATTTCCTATCAAAGCTATAATTATTCACGCTAGATGTGACGTTTGATCCACAAGCTGGATAACGTCACAAGAATGGTTGACTAGAATGGTATTTTTTTTAAATAAATATGATGTGAAATTTGTAATCAGTCGAATTATATGGGAAGTGCAGAACGTCAAATACTTGGGCTAAATAACATCAGATGGGAGATGTACCACAGAAATAAAAAGTAGAATAGCTCAGGCCAAAGTAGCATTTCAGAAAATGAAAAACGTCTTATGTAAGAAATCATTAGAAGTGAGAAAGAGAGTTCATCGGTGCTATATAGAACCAAATCTGACTTAGGATACTTAGGATATGGAAGTGAATCATGGACAGTAGACAAATAAATGAAAAGACGATTACAGGCCACAGAGATGGGATTTCTCAGAAGAATGTTGAAAGTTCCCTGGACAGCTAAAAAGACCAATGAAGAAGTTCTCAAAGAGGCCAACACAAAAAGGGAGCTCCTAAAAAAACATCAGAAAGAACCAATAAACATAGTTCAGGCACATCATGAGAAGAGGAAAGTTGGAATACTTGGTTACAACTGGTGAAATACAGGGAAAGAGAGATCACGGACGACAATGAGAGAATATATTAGATAGCTTGGTGTCATGGCATGGATAACAGTCAACAACAGAACTGATACAATACACTATGGATAGAAAATTGTGGAAGGACATGATCGCCCACACCAACTGTATGGCACATGATAATGATGAGAATGAATGAAATGGTTTTTTTGTGAGAACAAAATTTGAGTTTCCCATGTTTGACATGGGATTGAGTTTCCCATACTGTTAAAAAAAAAATACCGAAAGAACTTCACAAACATGGACAAGTCAAAGATTCTTGGAGAAGACATATAAAAGCTGAGATGAAGATGATGGGAAGATATGGAATGATCTTAAAAGAATGGCAAGAAACAGAAAGACTTGGAAAGTGTTCGTTGAGGACCTATGCTCCACAGGGAGTTGAAAGTGCTTGTTGAAGACCTATGCTCCATAGGGAACTAAAAGTGTTTATTGAAGACCTATGCTCCACAGAGAACTAAAAGTGTTTATTGAAGACCTATGCTTCACAGGGAACTAGAAGTGTTTATTGAAGACCTATGCTTCACAGCGAACTAAAAGTGTTTATTGAAGACCTATGCTCCACAGGGAACTAAAGTGTTTATTGAAGACCTATGCTTCACAGGGAACTAAAAGTGTTTATTGAAGACCTATGCTCCACACGGAACTAAAAGTGTTTATTGAAGACCTATGCTCCACACGGATCTAAAAGTGTTTATTGAAGACCTATGCTCCACATGGAACTAAAAGTGTTTATTGAAGACCTATGCTCCACACGGAACTAAAAGTGTTTATTGAAGACCTATGCTCCACAGAGAACTAAAAGTGTTTATTGAAGACCTATGCTCCACAGGGAACTAAAAGTGTTTATTGAAGACCTATGCTCCACACGGAACTAAAAGTGTTTATTGAAGACCTATGCTCCACAGAGAACTAAAAGTGTTTATTGAAGACCTATGCTCCACAGGGAACTAAAAGTGTTTATTGAAGACCTATGCTCCACAGGGAGCTGAAAGGTAGAAGTAGAAGAAGAAGATGTTTAAAAATACCATATTTCAAATCTCATCTAATGCAAAATGGTCTTCCATTCTTGTCGTGAAACCTTCGACGTTTGCGACTACTTGAAGCCATGTCTTAATCCTATTGAAGACTGTATGCAACAAAAGGTAAGTCTACTGTTGTAGTTGGGCACGTAAAAGAAATTGTGCAAGCGGAAAACTGCAGGTTGTATTCCGCTGCCCGGGCAAATAACTCATGACATAATAAGCACTACGGTTTCACCAGTTTCTTGAAATTGTTTCAATGACGCATTCAAGTATTGGAGAGTCCGTGAAATATCTCAATGACGCATTCTAGTTTTGGAGAGTCCGTGAAATATCTCAATGACGCATTCAAGTATTGAAGAGTCCGTGAAATATATCAATGACGCATTCAAGTATTGGAGAGTCTGTAAATTATCTCAATGACGCTCTCATGTATTGCAGAGTCTGTAAATTATCTCTCTCTCTCTCTCTCTCTGCGATCAGGACTCAATAAGAGTAGTATTCCAGACTCCCACATGAAGTCAGCTGTCAGGTTAAGTGTGTTGATCGCCTCCACAGACAGAACATCACATTTAGTGTCTGCCAGATCCACTCTGACTGAACACCCGTTAATACGTTGCACTGTATTTTGCGCCAGTGGCCCAGTGCATCCGATTTCAGCCAGCATTTTATTCAGGTTCGCTTTCCTTAGCCTTTGATTGTCCCCAATCTCCTGCAAGGCAGCAGATTGTCTTTTCTGTAGGGGGATTCTCTAAATTATCTCAATGACGCTCTCATGTATTGGAGATCCGTAAATTATCTCACTGACGCTATCAGGTATTGGAGAGTCTGTAAATTATCTCAATGACGCTATCAGGTATTGGAGAGTCTGTAAATTATCTCAATGACGCTCTCATGTATTGCAGAGTCTGTAAATTATCTCACTGACGCTATCAGGTATTGGAGAGTCTGTAAATTATCTCAATGACGCTCTCATGTATTGCAGAGTCTGTAAATTATCTCAATGACGCTCTCATGTATTGCAGAGTCTGTAAATTATCTCACTGACGCTATCAGGTATTGGAGAGTCTGTAAATTATCTCAATGACGCTCTCATGTATTGCAGAGTCTGTAAATTATCTCACTGACGCTCTCATGTATTGCAGAGTCTGTAAATTATCTCACTGACGCTATCAGGTATTGCAAGCCCGTTTAATCCCTCAAAGGCACGCCAGTATTTGGAGACAGTATATTTTTCTATGATCTTATTTACGATCAAATAAGAGATGGGAATATTTTTCTATGATCTTATTTACGATCAAATAAGAGATGGAAATATTTTTCTATGATCTTATTTACGATCAAATAAGAGATGGAAATGTTTTTCTATGATCTTATTTACGATCAAATAAGAGATTGAAATATTTTTCTATGATCTTATTTACGATCAAATAAGAGATTGAAATATTTTTCTATGATCTTATTTACGATCAAATAAGAGATTGAAATATTTTTCTATGATCTTATTTACGATCAAATAAGAGATCGAAATATTTTTCTATGATCTTATTTACGATCAAATAAGAGATCGAAATATTTTTCTATGATCTTATTTACGATCAAATAAGAGATCGAAATATTTTTCTATGCTCTTATTTACGATCAAATAAGAGATCGAAATATTTTTCTATGATCTTATTTACGATCAAATAAGAGATCGAAATATTTTTCTATGATCTTATTTACGATCAAATAAGAGATCGAAATATTTTTCTATGATCTTATTTACGATGAAATAAGAGATCGACAGATTTAATGGACACTATCCTAGTACGGCTGTTCTGTTTCTGGTGCGACTCAAGATGGTGGTGTCTTTTTGCCGGCTTGTCATCACGGAAGTGTGATTTCATTGATGTGTGCTTCTGAATGAAGAAAATAAGAAGCTCACGGTGTATCCACGTGCCGAAGAGCTGATTGGCTGTGGTTTGGCCAGTCTATGACGTGGAAACGGGTTCTGGACCGTGCGACTGAGTGAGGGCATGCGAGTCTGGACCATCCACAGCTGTCGACTTCCGGCGATAAAAGCAACAATGACGACAAGAAGTGAAGTCGTCAGTCGCTGGAAAGGCGGGACTCGCTGAGGAGGGGATCTGAGCACCTATGGACATGTCCGGAGTGCATTGATAATGACCCGCAAATAACTCAGTAACTAGTACAGCGATGAAGGTTATCATAAAGACGAGATAAAGAATCGTCAATCTGGAGTCTAATGTTCCACGATAAAGATGCAGTATGTCATAACTCTAAAGTATTGTTATGGAAACAGCGCCATAGATTTTAGAAGCAGTGATCTCTGCAATATGTGCCATTTTGGCATGCAAGGTTTCTGTTTTTGAGATTGTGGTTCTGCCCTATGTGCCGTCTTCGGCTCGAAAGGACAATAGATAGATAGATGTCATAACTCATGTTGGATGTTGAAGTCCGGGCCCTCGCCTTGTCCTCAGTACGTGATTTGATACAGTACAATTCGGTGATCACTTTTTGAATCAGTTTTTGAATCAGGGTTGATTGTAATCTGTTCGGAGTCGGATGATAGTAGTTTAACTGGGTAACTTTATATTCTGCTTAATCACCCTCCTTTAACTGACAAGAGACGCTTCTTACGGCTTCTGTAGTTCCGTCAATACATTGGATGTGAAAGATGAATTCTGCTTCGTGACAAGTTAGAAATTAGTTCAGCATTAGAGCTAAGGGGAGTAACTGAGAGCGAGGATCCCAGCGTTATCTTTCCCTGTTATTTACTTTTCGAATTTCCAAGTCACATAATTTTCCAACTTATTGAGTCAGGTACTCATTTTTTAAAAGTTGTGTTTATTGGGGAGAATCCAGCTAGAACCGTATAGACATTCACTTCAACGACAAGTACAAACTCTAGCATTTTTTTCATTTTTTTACCTGCGAAATGTTCTTTAATGTGCGCACAGTGCACGTGGAACATTTTGTTTTTCAGTGTTTTCCGATAGGGCTAGGCATCAGATATCACTACCCAGAGACGGCTAGACATCAGATATCACTACCCAGAGAGGGTTAGACATCAGATATCACTACCCAGAGAGGGTTAGACATCGGATCTCACTATCCAGAGACGGCTAGACATCAGATATCACTACCCAGAGAGGGTTACACATCAGATATCACTATCCAGAGAGGGCTAGACATCGGATCTCACTACTCAGAGAGGGTTAGACATCATATCTCACTACCCAGAGAGGGCTAGACATCAGATCTCACTACCCAGAGAGGGCTAGACATCGGATCTCACTACCCAGACAGCTCTAGACATCGGATCTCACTACTCAGAGAGTGCTAGACATCGGATCTCACTACTCAGAGAGTGCTAGGCATCGGATCTCACTACCCAGAGAGGGCTAGGCATCGGATCTCACTACCCAGAGAGTGCTAGACATCAGATCTCACTACCCAGAGAGGGTTAGACATCAGATATCACTACCCAGAGAGGGCTAGACATCAGATCTCACTACCCAGAGAGGGCTAGACATCATCAGATCTCACTACCCAGAGAGTGCTAGACATCAGATCTCACTACCAAGAGAGGGCTAGACATCAGATCTCACTACCCAGAGAGGGCTAGACATCAGATCTCACTACCCAGAGAGGGCTAGACATCGGATCTCACTACCCAGACAGGGCTAGACATCAGATATCACTACCCAGAGAGGGCTAGACATCATATCTCACTACCCAGAGAGGGCTAGACATCAGATCTCACTACCCAGAGAGGGCTAGACATCGGATCTCACTACCCAGAGAGCTCTAGACATCGGATCTCACTACTCAGAGAGTGCTAGACATCGGATCTCACTACTCAGAGAGTGCTAGGCATCGGATCTCACTACCCAGAGAGGGTAGGCATCGGATCTCACTACCCAGAGAGTGCTAGACATCGGATCTCACTACCCAGAGAGGGCTAGACATCAGATATCACTACCCAGAGAGGGCTAGACATCGGATCTCACTACCTAGAGAGGGATCGACATCGGATCTCACTACCCAGAGAGGGCTAGACATCGGACCTCACTACCCAGAGAGGGCTAGACATCGGATCTCACTACCCAGAGAGGGTTAGACATAAGATCTCACTACCCAGAGAGAGCTAGACATCGGATCTCTCTACCCAGAGAGGGCTCGACATCGGATCTCACTACCCAGAGAGGGCTAGACATCGGATCTCACTACTCAGAGAGTGCTAGACATCGGATCTCACTACTCTGAGAGTGCTAGACATCAGATCTCACTACCCAGAGAGGGCTAGACATCGGATCTCACTACCAAGACAGGGCTAGACATCAGATATCACTACCCAGAGAGGGCTAGACATCATATCTCACTACCCAGAGAGGGCTAGACATCAGATCTCACTACCCAGAGAGGGCTAGACATCGGATCTCACTACCCAGAGAGCTCTAGACATCGGATCTCACTACTCAGAGAGTGCTAGACATCGGATCTCACTACTCAGAGAGTGCTAGGCATCGGATCTCACTACCTAGAGAGGGCTAGGCATCGGATCTCACTACCCAGAGAGTGCTAGACATCAGATCTCACTACCCAGAGAGGGTTAGACATCAGATATCACTACCCAGAGAGGGCTAGACATCAGATCTCACTACCCATAGAGGGCTAGACATCATCAGATCTCACTACCCAGAGAGAGCTAGACATCAGATCTCACTACCCAGAGAGGGCTAGACATCAGATCTCACTACCCAGAGAGGGCTAGACATCAGATCTCACTACCCAGAGAGGGCTAGACATCGGATCTCACTACCCAGACAGGGCTAGACATCAGATATCACTACCCAGAGAGGGCTAGACATCAGATCTCACTACCCAGAGAGGGCTAGACATCGGATCTCACTACCCAGAGAGCTCTAGACATCGGATCTCACTACTCAGAGAGTGCTAGACATCGGATCTCACTACTCAGAGAGTGCTAGGCATCGGATCTCACTACCCAGAGAAGGTAGGCATCGGATCTCACTACCCAGAGAGTGCTAGACATCAGATCTCACTACCCAGAGAGGGTTAGACATCAGATATCACTACCCAGAGAGGGCTAGACATCAGATCTGACTACCCATAGAGGGCTAGACATCATCAGATCTCACTACCCAGAGAGTGCTAGACATCGGATCTCACTACCCAGAGAGGGCTCGACATCAGATATCACTACCCAGAGAGGGCTCGACATCAGATATCACTACACAGAGAGGGCTAGACATCGGATCTCACTACTCAGAGAGGGTTAGACATCAGATATCACTACCCAGAGAGGGCTAGAGATCGGATCTCACTACCCAGAGAGGGCTCGACATCGGATCTCACTACCCAGAGAGGGCTAGACATCAGATCTCACTTCCCAGAGAGGGCTAGACATCGGATCTCACTACCCAGAGAGGGCTAGACATCGGATTTCACTACCCAGAGAGGGCTAGACATCGGATCTCACTACCTAGAGAGGGCTAGACATCGGATCTCACTACCTAGAGAGGGATCGACATCGGATCACACTACCCAGAGAGGGCTAGACATCGGAACTCACTACCTAGAGAGGGCTAGACATCGGATCTCACTACCCAGAGAGGGTTAGACATCAGATCTCACTACCCAGAGAGAGCTAGACATCGGATCTCTCTACCCAGAGAGGGCTCGACATCGGATCTCACTACCCAGAGAGGGCTAGACATTGGATCTCACCACCCAGAGAGGGCTATACATCGGATCTCACTAACCAGAGAGGGCTAGACATCGGATCTCACTACCCAGAGAGGGCTAGACATCGGATCTCACTACCCAGAGAGGGCTCGACATCGGATCTCACTACCCAGAGAGGGCTAGACATCGGATCTCACTACCCAGAGAGGGCTCGACATCGGATCTCACTACCCAGAGAGGGCTCGACATCAAATCTCACTTCCCAGAGAGGGCTAGACATCGGATCTCACTACCCAGAGAGGGCTAGACATCGGATCTCACTACCCAGAGAGGGATAGACATCGGATCTCACTACATAGAGAGGGCTAGACATCGGATCTCACTACCTAGAGAGGGCTAGACATCGGATCTCACTATCCAGAGAGGGCTAGACATCGGATCTCACTACCCAGAGAGGGCTAGACATCGGATCTCACTACCTAGAGAGGGATCGACATCGGATCTCACTACCCAGAGAGGGTTAGACATCGGATCTCACTACCCAGAGAGGGCTAGACATCGGATCTCACTACGCAGAGAGGGTTAGACATCAGATCTCACTACCCAGAGAGAGCTAGACATCGGATCTCTCTACCCAGAGAGGGCTAGACATCAGATCTCACTACCCAGAGAGGGCTAGACATCGGATCTCACTACCCAGAGGGCTCTAGACATCGGATCTGACTACTCAGAGAGTGCTAGACATCGGATCTCACTACTCAGAGAGTGCTAGGCATCGGATCTCACTACCCAGAGAGGGCTAGGCATCGAATCTCACTACCCAGAGAGTGCTAGACATCAGATCTCACTACCCAGAGAGGGTTAGACATCAGATATCACTACCCAGAGAGGGCTAGACATCAGATCTGACTACCCATAGAGGGCTAGACATCAGATCTCACTACCAGGAGAGTGCTAGACATCAGATCTCACTACCCAGAGAGGGTTAGACATCAGATATCACTACCCAGAGAGGTCTAGACATCAGATCTGACTACCCATAGAGAGCTAGACATCAGATCTCACTACCCAGAGAGGGCTCGACATCGGATCCCACTACCCAGAGAGGGCTAGACATCTCACTACCCAGAGAGGGCTAGACATCAGATCTCACTACCCAGAGAGGGCTAGACATCGGATCTCACTACCCAGAGAGGGATAGACATCGGATCTCACTACCCAGAGAGGGCTCGACATCAGATATCACTACACAGAGAGGGCTAGACATCGGATCTCACTACTCAGAGAGGGTTAGACATCGGATATCACTACCCAGAGAGGGCTAGACATCAGATATCACTACACAGAGAGGGCTAGACATCGGATATCACTACACAGAGAGGGCTAGACATCAGATATCACTACCCAGATAGGGTTAGACATCAGATATCACTACCCAGAGAGGGCTAGACATCGGATATCACTACCCAGAAAGGGCTAGACATCAGATCTCACTACCCAGAGAGGGCTAGACATCAGATCTGACTACCCATAGAGGGCTAGACATCAGATCTCACTACCCAGAGAGGGCTAGACATCAGATCTCACTACCCAGAGAGGGCTAGACATCGGATCTCACTACCCAGAGAGCTCTAGACATCGGATCTCACTACTCAGAGAGTGCTAGACATCGGATCTCACTACTCAGAGAGTGCTAGGCATCGGATCTCACTACCTAGAGAGGGCTAGGCATCGGATCTCACTACCCAGAGAGTGCTAGACATCAGATCTCACTACCCAGAGAGGGTTAGACATCAGATATCACTACCCAGAGAGGGCTAGACATCAGATCTCACTACCCATAGAGGGCTAGACATCATCAGATCTCACTACCCAGAGAGAGCTAGACATCAGATCTCACTACCCAGAGAGGGCTAGACATCAGATCTCACTACCCAGAGAGGGCTAGACATCAGATCTCACTACCCAGAGAGGGCTAGACATCGGATCTCACTACCCAGACAGGGCTAGACATCAGATATCACTACCCAGAGAGGGCTAGACATCAGATCTCACTACCCAGAGAGGGCTAGACATCGGATCTCACTACCCAGAGAGCTCTAGACATCGGATCTCACTACTCAGAGAGTGCTAGACATCGGATCTCACTACTCAGAGAGTGCTAGGCATCGGATCTCACTACCCAGAGAGGGTAGGCATCGGATCTCACTACCCAGAGAGTGCTAGACATCAGATCTCACTACCCAGAGAGGGTTAGACATCAGATATCACTACCCAGAGAGGGCTAGACATCAGATCTGACTACCCATAGAGGGCTAGACATCATCAGATCTCACTACCCAGAGAGTGCTAGACATCGGATCTCACTACCCAGAGAGGGCTCGACATCAGATATCACTAACCAGAGAGGGCTCGACATCAGATATCACTACACAGAGAGGGCTAGACATCGGATCTCACTACTCAGAGAGGGTTAGACATCAGATATCACTACCCAGAGAGGGCTAGAGATCGGATCTCACTACCCAGAGAGGGCTCGACATCGGATCTCACTACCCAGAGAGGGCTAGACATCAGATCTCACTTCCCAGAGAGGGCTAGACATCGGATCTCACTACCCAGAGAGGGCTAGACATCGGATTTCACTACCCAGAGAGGGCTAGACATCGGATCTCACTACCTAGAGAGGGCTAGACATCGGATCTCACTACCTAGAGAGGGATCGACATCGGATCACTCTACCCAGAGAGGGCTAGACATCGGAACTCACTACCTAGAGAGGGCTAGACATCGGATCTCACTACCCAGAGAGGGTTAGACATATTATCTCACTACCCAGAGAGAGCTAGACATCGGATCTCTCTACCCAGAGAGGGCTCGACATTTGATCTCACTACCCAGAGAGGGCTAGACATTGGATCTCACCACCCAGAGAGGGCTATACATCGGATCTCACTAACCAGAGAGGGCTAGACATCGGATCTCACTACCCAGAGAGGGCTAGACATCGGATCTCACTACCCAGAGAGGGCTCGACATCGGATCTCACTACCCAGAGAGGGCTAGACATCGGATCTCACTACCCAGAGAGGGCTCGACATCGGATCTCACTACCCAGAGAGGGCTCGACATCAAATCTCACTTCCCAGAGAGGGCTAGACATCGGATCTCACTACCCAGAGAGGGCTAGACATCGGATCTCACTACCCAGAGAGGGATAGACATCGGATCTCACTACATAGAGAGGGCTAGACATCGGATCTCACTACCTAGAGAGGGCTAGACATCGGATCTCACTATCCAGAGAGGGCTAGACATCGGATCTCACTACCCAGAGAGGGCTAGACATCGGATCTCACTACCTAGAGAGGGATCGACATCGGATCTCACTACCCAGAGAGGGTTAGACATCGGATCTCACTACCCAGAGAGGGCTAGACATCGGATCTCACTACGCAGAGAGGGTTAGACATCAGATCTCACTACCCAGAGAGAGCTAGACATCGGATCTCTCTACCCAGAGAGGGCTAGACATCAGATCTCATTACCCAGAGAGGGCTAGACATCGGATCTCACTACCCAGAGGGCTCTAGACATCGGATCTGACTACTCAGAGAGTGCTAGACATCGGATCTCACTACTCAGAGAGTGCTAGGCATCGGATCTCACTACCCAGAGAGGGCTAGGCATCGGATCTCACTACCCAGAGAGTGCTAGACATCAGATCTCACTACCCAGAGAGGGTTAGACATCAGATATCACTACCCAGAGAGGGCTAGACATCAGATCTGACTACCCATAGAGGGCTAGACATCAGATCTCACTACCAGGAGAGTGCTAGACATCAGATCTCACTACCCAGAGAGGGTTAGACATCAGATATCACTACCCAGAGAGGTCTAGACATCAGATCTGACTACCCATAGAGGGCTCGACATCGGATCTCACTACCCAGAGAGGGCTAGACATCTCACTACCCAGAGAGGGCTAGACATCAGATCTCACTACCCAGAGAGGGCTAGACATCGGATCTCACTACCCAGAGAGGGATAGACATCGGATCTCACTACCCAGAGAGGGCTCGACATCAGATATCACTACACAGAGAGGGCTAGACATCGGATCTCACTACTCAGAGAGGGTTAGACATCGGATATCACTACCCAGAGAGGGCTAGACATCAGATATCACTACACAGAGAGGGCTAGACATCGGATATCACTACACAGAGAGGGCTAGACATCAGATATCACTACCCAGAGAGGGATAGACATCGGATCTCACTACCCAGAGAGGGCTCGACATCAGATATCACTACACAGAGAGGGCTAGACATCGGATCTCACTACTCAGAGAGGGTTAGACATCGGATATCACTACCCAGAAAGGGCTAGACATCAGATCTCACTTCCCAGAGAGGGCTAGACATCGGATCTCACTACCCAGAGAGGGCTAGACATCGGATCTCACTACCCAGAGAGGGCTAGACATCGGATCTCACTAACTAGAGAGGGCTAGACATCGGATCTCACTACCTAGAGAGGGCTAGACATCGGATCTCACTACCCAGAGATGGCTAGACATCGGATCTCACTACCCAGAGAGTGCTAGACATCAGATCTCACTACCCAGAGAGGGTTAGACATCGGATCTCACTACTCAGAGAGGGTTAGACATCGGATATCACTACCCAGAAAGGGCTAGACATCAGATCTCACTTCCCAGAGAGGGCTAGACATCGGATCTCACTACCCAGAGAGGGCTAGACATCGGATCTCACTACCCAGAGAGGGCTAGACATCGGATCTCACTAACTAGAGAGGGCTAGACATCGGATCTCACTACCTAGAGAGGGCTAGACATCGGATCTCACTACCCAGAGAGGGCTAGACATCGGATCTCACTACCCAGAGAGGGCTAGACATCGGATCTCACGACCTAGAGAGGGATCGACATCGGATCTCACTACCCAGAGAGGGCTAGACATCGGACCTCACTACCCAGAGAGGGCTAGACATCGGATCTCACTACCCAGAGAGGGTTAGACATCGGATCTCACTACCCAGAGAGGGCTCGACATCAGATATCACTACACAGAGAGGGCTAGACATCGGATCTCACTACTCAGAGAGGGTTAGACATCGGATATCACTACCCAGAAAGGGCTAGACATCGGATCTCACTACCCAGAAAGGGCTAGACATCGGATCTCACTAACTAGAGAGGGCTAGACATCGGATCTCACTACCTAGAGAGGGCTAGACATCAGATCTCACTACCCAGAGAGGGCTAGACATCGGATCTCACTACCCAGAGAGCTCTAGACATCGGATCTCACTACACAGAGACTGCTAGACATCGGATCTCACTACTCAGAGAGTGCTAGGCATCGGATCTCACTACCCAGAGAGGGCTAGGCATCGGATCTCACTACCCAGAGAGTGCTAGACATCAGATCTCACTACCCAGAGAGGGTTAGACATCACATATCACTACCCAGAGAGGGCTAGACATCAGATCTGACTACCTATAGAGGGCTAGACATCATCAGATCTCACTACCCAGAGAGTGCTAGACATCAGATCTCACTACCCAGAGAGGGCTAGACATCAGATCTCACTACCCAGAGAGGGCTAGACATCAGATCTCACTACCCAGAGAGGGCTAGACATCAGATCTCACTACCCAGAGAGGGCTAGACATCGGATCTCACTACCCAGAGAGGGCTAGACATCAGATATCACTACACAGAGAGGGCTAGACATCGGATCTCACTACTCAGAGAGGGTTAGACATCAGATATCACTACCCAGAGAGGGCTAGACATCGGATCTCACTACCCAGAGAGGGCTCGACATCGGATCTCACTACCCAGAGAGGGCTAGACATCAGATCTCACTTCCCAGAGAGGGCTAGACATCGGATCTCACTACCCAGAGAGGGCTAGACATCGGATTTCACTACCCAGAGAGGGCTAGACATCGGATCTCACTACCTAGAGAGGGCTAGACATCGGATCTCACTACCTAGAGAGGGATCGACATCGGATCACACTACCCAGAGAGGGCTAGACATCGGAACTCACTACCTAGAGAGGGCTAGACATCGGATCTCACTACCCAGAGAGGGTTAGACATCAGATCTCACTACCCAGAGAGAGCTAGACATCGGATCTCTCTACCCAGAGAGGGCTCGACATCGGATCTCACTACCCAGAGAGGGCTAGACATTGGATCTCACCACCCAGAGAGGGCTATACATCGGATCTCACTAACCAGAGAGGGCTAGACATCGGATCTCACTACCCAGAGAGGGCTAGACATCGGATCTCACTACCCAGAGAAGGCTCGACATCGGATCTCACTACCCAGAGAGGGCTAGACATCGGATCTCACTACCCAGAGAGGGCTCGACATCGGATCTCACTACCCAGAGAGGGCTCGACATCAAATCTCACTTCCCAGAGAGGGCTAGACATCGGATCTCACTACCCAGAGAGGGCTAGACATCGGATCTCACTACCCAGAGAGGGATAGACATCGGATCTCACTACATAGAGAGGGCTAGACATCGGATCTCACTACCTAGAGAGGGCTAGACATCGGATCTCACTATCCAGAGAGGGCTAGACATCGGATCTCACTACCCAGAGAGAGCTAGACATCGGATCTCACTACCTAGAGAGGGATCGACATCGGATCTCACTACCCAGAGAGGGTTAGACATCGGATCTCACTACCCAGAGAGGGCTAGACATCGGATCTCACTACGCAGAGAGGGTTAGACATCAGATCTCACTACCCAGAGAGAGCTAGACATCGGATCTCTCTACCCAGAGAGGGCTAGACATCAGATCTCACTACCCAGTGAGGGCTAGACATCGGATCTCACTACCCAGAGGGCTCTAGACATCGGATCTGACTACTCAGAGAGTGCTAGACATCGGATCTCACTACTCAGAGAGTGCTAGGCATCGGATCTCACTACCCAGAGAGGGCTAGGCATCGGATCTCACTACCCAGAGAGTGCTAGACATCAGATCTCACTACCCAGAGAGGGTTAGACATCAGATATCACTACCCAGAGAGGGCTAGACATCAGATCTGACTACCCATAGAGGGCTAGACATCAGATCTCACTACCAGGAGAGTGCTAGACATCAGATCTCACTACCCAGAGAGGGTTAGACATCAGATATCACTACCCAGAGAGGTCTAGACATCAGATCTGACTACCCATAGAGAGCTAGACATCAGATCTCACTACCCAGAGAGGGCTCGACATCGGATCTCACTACCCAGAGAGGGCTAGACATCTCACTACCCAGAGAGGGCTAGACATCGGATCTCACTACCCAGAGAGGGCTAGACATCGGATCTCACTACCCAGAGAGGGCTCGACATCAGATATCACTACACAGAGAGGGCTAGACATCGGATCTCACTACTCAGAGAGGGTTAGACATCGGATATCACTACCCAGAGAGGGCTAGACATCAGATATCACTACACAGAGAGGGCTAGACATCGGATATCACTACACAGAGAGGGCTAGACATCAGATATCACTACCCAGAGAGGGTTAGACATCAGATATCACTACCCAGAGAGGGATAGACATCGGATATCACTACCCAGAAAGGGCTAGACATCAGATCTCACTTCCCAGAGAGGGCTAGACATCGGATCTCACTACCCAGAGAGGGCTAGACATCGGATCTCACTACCCAGAGAGGGCTAGACATCGGATCTCACTAACTAGAGAGGGCTAGACATCGGATCTCACTACCTAGAGAGGGCTAGACATCGGATCTCACTACCCAGAGAGGGCTAGACATCGGATCTCACTACCCAGAGAGGGCTAGACATCGGATCTCACTACCTAGAGAGGGATCGACATCGGATCTCACTACCCAGAGAGGGCTAGACATCGGACCTCACTACCCAGAGAGGGCTAGACATCGGATCTCACTACCCAGAGAGGGTTAGACATAAGATCTCACTACCCAGAGAGAGCTAGACATCGGATCTCTCTACCCAGAGAGGGCTCGACATCGGATCTCACTACCCAGAGAGGGCTAGACATCGGATCTCACTACTCAGAGAGTGCTAGACATCGGATCTCACTACTCTGAGAGTGCTAGACATCAGATCTCACTACCCAGAGAGGGCTAGACATCAGATATCACTACACAGAGAGGGCTAGACATCGGATATCACTACACAGAGAGGGCTAGACATCAGATATCACTACCCAGAGAGGGATAGACATCGGATCTCACTACCCAGAGATGGCTCGACATCAGATATCACTACACAGAGAGGGCTAGACATCGGATCTCACTACTCAGAGAGGGTTAGACATCGGATATCACTACCCAGAAAGGGCTAGACATCAGATCTCACTTCCCAGAGAGGGCTAGACATCGGATCTCACTACCCAGAGAGGGCTAGACATCGGATCTCACTAACTAGAGAGGGCTAGACATCGGATCTCACTACCTAGAGAGGGCTAGACATCGGATCTCACTACCCAGAGAGGGCTAGACATCGGATCTCACTACCCAGAGAGGGCTAGACATCGGATCTCACTACCCAGAGAGTGCTAGACATCAGATCTCACTACCCAGAGAGGGTTAGACATCGGATCTCACTACTCAGAGAGGGTTAGACATCGGATATCACTACCCAGAAGGGCTAGACATCAGATCTCACTTCCCAGAGAGGGCTAGACATCGGATCTCACTACCCAGAGAGGGCTAGACATCGGATCTCACTACCCAGAGAGGGCTAGACATCGGATCTCACTAACTAGAGAGGGCTAGACATCGGATCTCACTACCTAGAGAGGGCTAGACATCGGATCTCACTACCCAGAGAGGGCTAGACATCGGATCTCACTACCCAGAGAGGGCTAGACATCGGATCTCACGACCTAGAGAGGGATCGACATCGGATCTCACTACCCAGAGAGGGCTAGACATCGGACCTCACTACCCAGAGAGGGCTAGACATCGGATCTCACTACCCAGAGAGGGTTAGACATAAGATCTCACTACCCAGAGAGAGCTAGACATCGGATCTCTCTACCCAGAGAGGGCTCGACATCGGATCTCACTACCCAGAGAGGGCTAGACATCGGATCTCACTACTCAGAGAGTGCTAGACATCGGATCTCACTACTCTGAGAGTGCTAGACATCAGATCTCACTACCCAGAGAGGGCTAGACATCGGATCTCACTACCCAGACAGGGCTAGACATCAGATATCACTACCCAGAGAGGGCTAGACATCATATCTCACTACCCAGAGAGGGCTAGACATCAGATCTCACTACCCAGAGAGGGCTAGACATCGGATCTCACTACCCAGAGATCTCTAGACATCGGATCTCACTACTCAGAGAGTGCTAGACATCGGATCTCACTACGCAGAGAGTGCTAGACATCGGATCTCACTACCCAGAGAGGGCTAGGCATCGGATCTCACTACCCAGAGAGTGCTAGACATCAGATCTCACTACCCAGGGAGGGTTAGACATCAGATATCACTACCCAGAGAGGGCTAGACATCAGATCTGACTACCCATAGAGGGCTAGACATCATCAGATCTCACTACCCAGAGAGTGCTAGACATCAGATCTCACTACCCAGAGAGGGCTAGACATCAGATCTCACTACCCAGAGAGTGCTAGACATCAGATCTCACTACCTAGAGAGGGCTAGACATCGGATCTCACTACCCAGACAGGGCTAGACATCAGATATCACTACAAAGAGAGGGCTAGACATCATATCTCACTACCCAGAGAGGGCTAGACATCAGATCTCACTACCCAGAGAGGGCTAGACATCGGATCTCACTACCCAGAGAGCTCTAGACATCGGATCTCACTACACAGAGACTGCTAGACATCGGATCTCACTACTCAGAGAGTGCTAGGCATCGGATCTCACTACCCAGAGAGGGCTAGGCATCGGATCTCACTACCCAGAGAGTGCTAGACATCAGATCTCACTACCCAGAGAGGGTTAGACATCACATATCACTACCCAGAGAGGGCTAGACATCAGATCTGACTACCTATAGAGGGCTAGACATCATCAGATCTCACTACCCATAGAGTGCTAGACATCAGATCTCACTACCCAGAGAGGGCTAGACATCAGATCTCACTACCCAGAGAGGGCTAGACATCAGATCTCACTACCCAGAGAGGGCTAGACATCAGATCTCACTACCCAGAGAGGGCTAGACATCGGATCTCACTACCCAGAGAGGGCTCGACATCAGATATCACTACACAGAGAGGGCTAGACATCGGATCTCACTACTCAGAGAGGGTTAGACATCAGATATCACTACCCAGAGAGGGCTAGACATCGGATCTCACTACCCAGAGAGGGCTCGACATCGGATCTCACTACCCAGAGAGGGCTAGACATCAGATCTCACTTCCCAGAGAGGGCTAGACATCGGATCTCACTACCCAGAGAGGGCTAGACATCGGATTTCACTACCCAGAGAGGGCTAGACATCGGATCTCACTACCTAGAGAGGGCTAGACATCGGATCTCACTACCTAGAGAGGGATCGACATCGGATCACACTACCCAGAGAGGGCTAGACATCGGAACTCACTACCTAGAGAGGGCTAGACATCGGATCTCACTACCCAGAGAGGGTTAGACATCAGATCTCACTACCCAGAGAGAGCTAGACATCGGATCTCTCTACCCAGAGAGGGCTCGACATCGGATCTCACTACCCAGAGAGGGCTAGACATTGGATCTCACCACCCAGAGAGGGCTATACATCGGATCTCACTAACCAGAGAGGGCTAGACATCGGATCTCACTACCCAGAGAGGGCTAGACATCGGATCTCACTACCCAGAGAGGGCTCGACATCGGATCTCACTACCCAGAGAGGGCTAGACATCGGATCTCACTACCCAGAGAGGGCTCGACATCGGATCTCACTACCCAGAGAGGGCTCGACATCAAATCTCACTTCCCAGAGAGGGCTAGACATCGGATCTCACTACCCAGAGAGGGCTAGACATCGGATCTCACTACCCAGAGAGGGATAGACATCGGATCTCACTACATAGAGAGGGCTAGACATCGGATCTCACTACCTAGAGAGGGCTAGACATCGGATCTCACTATCCAGAGAGGGCTAGACATCGGATCTCACTACCCAGAGAGAGCTAGACATCGGATCTCACTACCTAGAGAGGGATCGACATCGGATCTCACTACCCAGAGAGGGTTAGACATCGGATCTCACTACCCAGAGAGGGCTAGACATCGGATCTCACTACGCAGAGAGGGTTAGACATCAGATCTCACTACCCAGAGAGAGCTAGACATCGGATCTCTCTACCCAGAGAGTGCTAGACATCAGATCTCACTACCCAGAGAGGGCTAGACATCGGATCTCACTACCCAGAGGGCTCTAGACATCGGATCTGACTACTCAGAGAGTGCTAGACATCGGATCTCACTACTCAGAGAGTGCTAGGCATCGGATCTCACTACCCAGAGAGGGCTAGGCATCGGATCTCACTACCCAGAGAGTGCTAGACATCAGATCTCACTACCCAGAGAGGGTTAGACATCAGATATCACTACCCAGAGAGGGCTAGACATCAGATCTGACTACCCATAGAGGGCTAGACATCAGATCTCACTACCAGGAGAGTGCTAGACATCAGATCTCACTACCCAGAGAGGGTTAGACATCAGATATCACAACCCAGAGAGGTCTAGACATCAGATCTGACTACCCATAGAGAGCTAGACATCAGATCTCACTACCCAGAGAGGGCTCGACATCGGATCTCACTACCCAGAGAGGGCTAGACATCTCACTACCCAGAGAGGGCTAGACATCAGATCTCACTACCCAGAGAGGGCTAGACATCGGATCTCACTACCCAGAGAGGGCTAGACATCGGATCTCACTACCCAGAGAGGGCTCGACATCAGATATCACTACACAGAGAGGGCTAGACATCGGATCTCACTACTCAGAGAGGGTTAGACATCGGATATCACTACCCAGAGAGGGCTAGACATCAGATATCACTACACAGAGAGGGCTAGACATCGGATATCACTACACAGAGAGGGCTAGACATCAGATATCACTACCCAGAGAGGGTTAGACATCAGATATCACTACCCAGAGAGGGATAGACATCGGATATCACTACCCAGAAAGGGCTAGACATCAGATCTCACTTCCCAGAGAGGGCTAGACATCGGATCTCACTACCCAGAGAGGGCTAGACATCGGATCTCACTACCCAGAGAGGGCTAGACATCGGATCTCACTAACTAGAGAGGGCTAGACATCGGATCTCACTACCTAGAGAGGGCTAGACATCGGATCTCACTACCCAGAGAGGGCTAGACATCGGATCTCACTACCCAGAGAGGGCTAGACATCGGATCTCACTACCTAGAGAGGGATCGACATCGGATCTCACTACCCAGAGAGGGCTAGACATCGACCTCACTACCCAGAGAGGGCTAGACATCGGATCTCACTACCCAGAGAGGGTTAGACATAAGATCTCACTACCCAGAGAGAGCTAGACATCGGATCTCTCTACCCAGAGAGGGCTCGACATCGGATCTCACTACCCAGAGAGGGCTAGACATCGGATCTCACTACTCAGAGAGTGCTAGACATCGGATCTCACTACTCTGAGAGTGCTAGACATCAGATCTCACTACCCAGAGAGGGCTAGACATCGGATCTCACTACCCAGACTGGGCTAGACATCAGATATCACTACCCAGAGAGGGCTAGACATCATATCTCACTACCCAGAGAGGGCTAGACATCAGATCTCACTACCCAAAGAGGGCTAGACATCGGATCTCACTACCCAGAGATCTCTAGACATCGGATCTCACTACTCAGAGAGTGCTAGACATCGGATCTCACTACTCAGAGAGTGCTAGACATCGGATCTCACTACCCAGAGAGGGCTAGGCATCGGATCTCACTACCCAGAGAGTGCTAGACATCAGATCTCACTACCCAGATAGGGTTAGACATCAGATATCACTACCCAGAGAGGGCTAGACATCAGATCTGACTACCCATAGAGGGCTAGACATCATCAGATCTCACTACCCAGAGAGTGCTAGACATCAGATCTCACTACCCAGAGAGGGCTAGACATCAGATCTCACTACCCAGAGAGTGCTAGACATCAGATCTCACTACCTAGAGAGGGCTAGACATCGGATCTCACTACCCAGACAGGGCTAGACATCAGATATCACTACAAAGAGAGGGCTAGACATCATATCTCACTACCAAAGAGGGCTAGACATCAGATCTCACTACCCAGAGAGGGCTAGACATCGGATCTCACTACCCAGAGAGCTCTAGACATCGGATCTCACTACTCAGAGACTGCTAGACATCGGATCTCACTACTCAGAGAGTGCTAGGCATCGGATCTCACTACCCAGAGAGGGCTAGGCATCGGATCTCACTACCCAGAGAGTGCTAGACATCAGATCTCACTACCCAGAGAGGGTTAGACATCACATATCACTACCCAGAGAGGGCTAGACATCAGATCTGACTACCTATAGAGGGCTAGACATCATCAGATCTCACTACCCAGAGAGTGCTAGACATCAGATCTCACTACCCAGAGAGGGCTAGACATCAGATCTCACTACCCAGAGAGGGCTAGACATCAGATCTCACTACCCAGAGAGGGCTAGACATCAGATCTCACTACCCAGAGAGGGCTAGACATCGGATCTCACTACCCAGAGAGGGCTCGACATCAGATATCACTACACAGAGAGGGCTAGACATCGGATCTCACTACTCAGAGAGGGTTAGACATCAGATATCACTACCCAGAGAGGGCTAGACATCGGATCTCACTACCCAGAGAGGGCTCGACATCGGATCTCACTACCCAGAGAGGGCTAGACATCAGATCTCACTTCCCAGAGAGGGCTAGACATCGGATCTCACTACCCAGAGAGGGCTAGACATCGGATTTCACTACCCAGAGAGGGCTAGACATCGGATCTCACTACCTAGAGAGGGCTAGACATCGGATCTCACTACCTAGAGAGGGATCGACATCGGATCACACTACCCAGAGAGGGCTAGACATCGGAACTCACTACCTAGAGAGGGCTAGACATCGGATCTCACTACCCAGAGAGGGTTAGACATCAGATCTCACTACCCAGAGAGAGCTAGACATCGGATCTCTCTACCCAGAGAGGGCTCGACATCGGATCTCACTACCCAGAGAGGGCTAGACATTGGATCTCACCACCCAGAGAGGGCTAGACATCGGATCTCACTAACCAGAGAGTGCTAGACATCGGATCTCACTACCCAGAGAGGGCTAGACATCGGATCTCACTACCCAGAGAGGGCTCGACATCGGATCTCACTACCCAGAGAGGGCTAGACATCGGATCTCACTACCCAGAGAGGGCTCGACATCGGATCTCACTACCCAGAGAGGGCTCGACATCAAATCTCACTTCCCAGAGAGGGCTAGACATCGGATCTCACTACCCAGAGAGGGCTAGACATCGGATCTCACTACCCAGAGAGGGCTAGACATCGGATCTCACTACCTAGAGAGGGCTAGACATCGGATCTCACTACCCAGAGAGGGCTAGACATCGAATCTCACTACCCAGAGAGGGCTAGACATCGGATCTCACTACCTAGAGAGGGCTAGACATCGGATCTCACTACCCAGAGAGGGCTAGACATCGGATCTCACTACCTAGAGAGGGATCGACATCGGATCTCACTACCCAGAGAGGGTTAGACATCGGATCTCACTACCCAGAGAGGGCTAGACATCGGATCTCACTACGCAGAGAGGGCTAGACATCAGATCTCACTACCCAGAGAGAGCTAGACATCGGATCTCTCTACCCAGAGAGGGCTAGACATCAGATCTCACTACCCAGAGAGGGCTAGACATCGGATCTCACTACCCAGAGGGCTCTAGACATCGGATCTGACTACCCAGAGAGTGCTAGACATCGGATCTCACTACCCAGAGAGTGCTAGGCATCGGATCTCACTACCCATAGAGGGCTAGGCATCGGATCTCACTACCCAGAGAGTGCTAGACATCAGATCTCACTACCCAGAGAGGGCTAGACATCAGATATCATACCCAGAGAGTGCTAGACATCAGATTTCACTACCCAGAGAGGGCTAGACATCAGATCTGACTACCCAGAGAGGGCTAGACATCAGATATCACTACCCAGAGAGGGCTAGACATCAGATATCACTACCCAGAGAGGGCTAGACATCATATCTCACTACCCAGAGAGGGCTAGACATCAGATATCACTACCCAGAGAGGGCTAGACATCGGATCTCACTACCCAGAGAGGGCTCGACATCATATCTCACTACCCAGAGAGGGCTAGACATCGGATCTCACTACCCAGAGAGGGCTCGACATCGGATCTCACTACCCAGAGAGGGCTAGACATCGGATCTCACTTCCCAGAGAGGGCTAGACATCGGATCTCACTACCCAGAGATGGCTAGACATCGGATCTCACTACCCAGAGAGGGCTAGACATCGGATCTCACTACCTAGAGAGGGCTAGACATCGGATCTCACTACCTAGAGAGGGCTAGACATCGGATCTCACTACCCAGAGAGGGCTAGACATCGGATCTCACTACCCAGAGAGGGCTAGACATCGGATCTCACTACCTAGAGAGGGATCGACATCGGATCTCACTACCCAGAGAGGGCTAGACATCGGATCTCACTACCTAGAGAGGGCTAGACATCGGATCTCACTACCTAGAGAGGGCTAGACATCGGATCTCACTACCCAGAGAGGGCTAGACATCGGATCTCACTACCCAGAGAGGGCTAGACATCGGATCTCACTACCTAGAGACGGATCGACATCGGATCTCACTACCCAGAGAGGGCTAGACATCGGATCTCACTACCTAGAGAGGGCTAGACATCGGATCTCACTACCCAAAAAGGGTTAGACATCAGATCTCACTACCCAGAGAGAGCTAGACATCGGATCTCTCTACCCAGAGAGGGCTCGACATCGGATCTCACTACCCAGAGAGGGCTAGACATCGGATCTCACTACTCAGAGAGTGCTAGACATCGGATCTCACTACTCTGAGAGTGCTAGACATCAGATCTCACTACCCAGAGAGGGCTAGACATCGGATCTCACCACCCAGACAGGGCTAGACATCAGATATCACTACCCAGAGAGGGCTAGACATCATATCTCACTACCAAGAGAGGGCTAGACATCATATCTCACTACCCAGAGAGGGCTAGACATCGGATCTCACTACTCAGAGAGTGCTAGACATCGGATCTCACTACTCAGAGAGTGCTAGGCATCGGATCTCATTACCCAGAGAGGGCTTGACATCGGATCTCACTACTCAGAGAAGGCTAGATATCGGATCTCACTACCCAGAGATTGCTAGACATCGGATCTCACTACTCTGAGAGTGCTAGACATCGGATCTCACTACCCAGAGAAGGCTAGACATGGGATCTCACTACTCAGAGGGGGCTAGACATCGGATCTCACTACTCAGATAGTGCTAGACATCGGATCTCACTACCCAGAGAGGGCTAGACATCTGATCAAACTAGCCAGAGAGGGCTAGACATCGGATCTCACTACCCAGAGAGGGCTAGACATCTGATCAAACTAGCCAGAGAGGGCTAGACATCGAATCTGACTACCCAGAGAGGGCTAGACATCGGATCTCACTACCCAGAGAGGGCTAGACATCAGATCTGACTACCCAGAGAGGGCTAGACATCGGATCTCACTACCCAGAGAGGGCTAGACATCTGATCAAACAAGCCAGAGAGGGCTAGACATCGGATCTGACTACCCAGAGAGGGCTAGACATCAGATCTGACTACCCAGAGAGGGCTAGACATCGGATCTCACTACCCAGAGAGGGCTAGACATCTGATCAAACAAGCCAGAGAGGGCTAGACATCGGATCTGACTACCCAGAGAGGGCTAGGCATCGGATCTCACTACCCAGAGAGGGCTAGACATCTGATCAAACTACCCAGAGAGGGCTAGAAATCGGATCTCACTACCCTGAAACCAGGGGCGAGTAAAAAAAGCGAAGAAACCACCGGATTAATTTTTTTTTTTAAATTCACACCGTCTGAAATTAGAATCGATACCATGACCTTGTTATTCAAAGGTCAAGGTCTTACATTTGGACATCCAGTCCTTGTCACAAAAGAACAATAATGGCAGAGTTTTAAATATTCATATTCCCTTTTTATAAATCCTTTCTCGCTCATTAATTTAAAATTAATATTAAATTACAGTTTTATCAATTTAATTAATGTTATTTTAATCACAGGCTCAGCTAAGGCCGGAACTAGAATTATTCGGAGATTACAGTTCATTTTGAGATATCGATGACGTCTGTTGTTGCAATTTCTCGTCACATTTCTCCAGGCTTGTTCCTGTTGATTGCTGTTGTACATTTTGTTGTTTGTCGTACCCTCTGCTTTGTTCATTTAGTTCTTTAATGGCTTGAAGCTCTTTTTTCTCCTTCATTCGTCTGTTCTGGAACCAGATTTTGATCTGTCTCTCCGTCAAGCACAACATATGGGAAAGTTCGATCCGTCGTCGACGGGTAAGATACCGGTTGAACTTGAACTCCTTCTCAAGCTCGAGTGTTTGGAATCTGGTGTAGGTTTGTCTGCCACGCCGTCTTTGGTTAGAGTTCGGACCTGGAAAAGAAATAATAGAAAGAAATATTATTTCATGAAAGAATAGTTTAATCACATTATATATTAGGATATGTCATCAGGTCACATTTACTTTGTAAAACGTGGAGCTCACCACAGCCTGTCTGAAAGAATCTCTGTCTCTAGCCAGATCTCCCACAGAACGTTGCTCTCACCACAGCCCGTCTGAAAGAATCTCTGTCTCTAGCCAGATCTCCCACAGAACGTTGCTCTCACCACAGCCTGTCTGAAAGAATCTCTGTTTCTAGCCAGATCTCCCACAGAACGTTGTTCTCACCACAGCCCGTCTGAAAGAATCTCTGTCTCTAGCCAGATCTCCCACAGAACGTTGCTCTCACCACAGCCCGTCTGAAAGAATCTCTGTCTCTAGCCAGATCTCCCACAGAACGTTGCTCTCACCACAGCCCGTCTGAAAGAATCTCTGTCTCTAGCCAGATCTCCCACAGAACGTTGCACTCACCACAGCCGGTCTGAAAGAATATCTGTCTCTAGCCAGATCTCCCACAGAACATTGCATTCACCGCAGCTCGTCTGAAAGAATCTCTGTCTCTAGTCAGATCTCCCACAGAAGGTTGCTCTCACCACAGCCCGTCTGAAAGAATCTCTGTTTCTAGTCAGATCTCCCACAGAACGTTGCTCTCACCACAGCCCGTCTGAAAGAATCTCTGTCTCTAGTCAGATCTCCCACAGAACGTTGCTCTCACCACAGCCCGTCTGAAAGAATCTCTGTCTCTAGCCAGATCTCCAACAGAACGTTGCTCTCACCACAGCCCATCTGAAAGAATCTCTGTCTCTAGCCAGATCTCCCACAGAACGTTGCTCTCACCACAGCCCGTCTGAAAGAATCTCTGTCTCTAGCCAGATCTCCCACAGAACGTTGCTCTCACCACAGCCCATCTGAAAGAATCTCTGTCTCTAGTCAGATCTCCCACAGAACGTTGCTCTCACCACAGCCCATCTGAAAGAATCTCTGTCTCTAGTCAGATCTCCCACAGAAGGTTGCTCTCACCACAGCCTGTCTGAAGGAATCTCTGTCTCTAGCCAGATCTCCCACAGAAGGTTGCTCTCACCACAGCCTGTCTGAAAGAATCTCTGTCTCTAGCCAGATCTCCCACAGAACGTTGCTCTCACCACAGCCCATCTGAAAGAATCTCTGTCTCTAGTCAGATCTCCCACTGAAGGTTGCTCTCACCACAGCCTGTCTGAAAGAATCTCTGTCTCTAGCCAGATCTCCCACAGAAGGTTGCTCTCACCACAGCCTGTCTGAAAGAATCTCTGTCTCTAGTCAGATCTCCCACAGAACGTTGCTCTCACCACAGCCCATCTGAAAGAATCTCTGTCTCTAGTCAGATCTCCCACAGAAGGTTGCTCTCACCACAGCCCGTCTGAAAGAATCTCTGTCTCTAGCCAGATCTCCCACAGAAGGTTGCTCTCACCACAGCCTGTCTGAAAGAATCTCTGTCTCTAGCCAGATCTCCCACAGAACGTTGCTCTCACCACAGCCCATCTGAAAGAATCTCTGTCTCTAGTCAGATCTCCCACAGAACGTTGCTCTCACCACAGCCCATCTGAAAGAATCTCTGTCTCTAGTCAGATCTCCCACAGAACGTTGCTCTCACCACAGCCCGTCTGAAAGAATCTCTGTCTCTAGCCAGATCTCCCACTTCTTCTGTTACCACATTCATGGTCCCCTTAATGTCTTGAAACCACGTTCTTCTTAGTGTGCCCGTGATGCGTCCCAGGAACGATGCTTTCCATTATTATTGTTCTTTCCAGTCCGCTGTGTCTATTGACGTGACCATCATATTTCCTCTGTAGAATGGTGTTTATAATCCAGTTCTTTAAAATGTAAACTCTTTTAATGCCTTCATTCTTATTTTTTATTATGCCAGACATTTTGTGGATTTTTCTGTAGCTTTTTGTTCCAGAAAATCGATTTTCCTCTACTCTATTTGGAAGATTTATACATGTCCTTGTTGGATGTATAATTTGATGTATTAGCTCTTCTGTTGGCCTCTCCTGCTGTTATGTTTCCTAATGTTTCTAATATTCCATCAATCCATCTTTTGCTCTTCTGTTGACCTCTCCTGCTGTTATGTTTCCTTGTGTTTCTAATATTCCATCAATCCATCTTTTACTCTTCTGTTGACCTCTCCTGCTGTTATGTTTCCTTGTGTTTCTAATATTCCATGAATCCATCTTTTACTCTTCTGTTGACCTCTCCTGCTATTATGTTTCCTAGTGTTTCTAATATTCCATCAATCCATCTATTGCTCTTCTGTTGACCTCTCCTGCTGTTATGTTTCCTAGTGTTTCTAATATTCCATCAATCCATCTTTTACTCTTCTGTTGATCTCTCCTGCTGTTATGTTTCCTAGTGTTTCTAATATTCCATCAATCCATCTTTTGCTCTTCTGTTGACCTCTCCTGCTGTTATGTTTCCTAGTGTTTCTAATATTCCATCTTTTACTCTTCTGTTGGGCTCTCCTGCTGTTATGTTTCCTAGTGTTTCTAATATTCCATCAATCCATCTTTTACTCTTCTGTTGCCCTCTCCTGCTGTTATGTTTCCTAGTGTTTCTAATATTCCATCAATCCATCTTTTGTCCTTCTGTTGACCTCTCCTGCTGTTATGTTTCCTAGTGTTTCTAATATTCCATCAATCCATCTTTTACTCTTCTGTTGACCTCTCCTGCTGTTATGTTTCCTAGTGTTTCTAATATTCCATCAATCCATCTTTTGCTCTTCTGTTCGCCTCTCCTGCTGTTATGTTTCCTAGTGTTTCTAATATTCCATCAATCCATCTTTTGCTCTTCTGTTGACCTCTCCTGCTGTTATGTTTCCTAGTGTTTCTAATATTCCGTCCATCCATCTTTTTCGTGGTCGACCCTTGGGTCTGGTGTTCTCGTCTGGTGTTCTCGTCTGGTGTTCTCGCTCTTTGTGTCGTGTTTTTATTTTTCTGTCATATCACGTGGCCAAATCATTTTATCTGTTGTTTCTTTATGTATTTTGCGGCGTGGGCTATTCCTAGCTTTTATCTCAGTTCTTCATTTCTGATCTTATCTCTCAGACTGTTTCCTATCATTCGTCTAACACATTTAATCTCAGTAGAGGTTATTTTCTTATTGTTCTTACATCTAGGGCCCAGGACTGGCATTGGTAGCACAACGTTGGGATGAAGATTGTATTGTAGAGTTCCCGATTTGCCTTTAGTGCTAGTATATAGTGTATATATAAATGTAAATACATATACATGCATATCTTCCTCTTTTTTTCTTTTTTCTCTTTCTCACTGATACCTAAAAAGTGTCGTGGTTTATATCATTTGTCGTTCTTGAGTTGCTCGAACTGTCTGAATTAGTGATTTTCCTTTGTTGTTACATGTCTCTGTCACTGCATCTATCCATCGTCTTCTTTTCTCTTTCTCACTGATACCTAAAAGGTGTCGTGGTTTATATCATTTGTCGTTCTTGAGCTGCTCGAACTGTCTGAATTAGTGATTTTCCTTTGTTGTTACATGTCTCTATCACTGCATCTATCCATCTTCTTCTTTTCTCTTTCTCACTGATACCTAAAAGGTGTCGTGGTTTATATCATTTGTCGTTCTTGAGCTGCTTGAACTGTCTGAATTATTGATTTTCCTTTGTTGTTACATGTATCTATCACTGCATCTATCCTTATACATAATTAATTAATTTACAATCCAGTTTATAATCCAGTTTATGATCCAGTTTTGACAGAATATTTGAATACATACATATACAAACACATACAAATTTAGTGATATATAATGACAATGGGAGTCGCGATAGCTCAGTGGTTAGTTAACTGGACTACAAATGACAAGGGGTAGGGTTCGATCCCAACCGACGGCTTCCGGGTTCACCCATCCTTTAATGGGTACCGGATTTTTTTTCGGGGAAAGTAAAGCGGCACGGGCGTAATACCGACCACATTACCCCAAAAATCATGTGCCGAAGGTCTGTAATATTTATGGTCACTAACACCATATTTCCCTATACGCCACTTGGCGTGACGGGGGTACTTTTTTTTTTTTAAATATAATGACAATGATGATAACAATGACAATCACGGAGATAAGATTTAGGCCGATAGTCATAATAATCAAGATAAATATCGACCACTATATGACTAACCGACATCTTTTGACAATACTGATTGGTTATTGGTTATGGAAGACCCCGGTATCACTGCAAATGAATTAAAATCCATAATTGCTCAACCGCCCGTGCCAGTGGAATCATCCGAATTACTAACTTACCTCCCAAACAAAGAAAGGTAACTGTAGTCCCCATCATAGCAGTCTCAGCACACGCCATAAGACATAAGTCGAAACCGCGCAGAAAGTGAACACAGTCAACTGTTCCCTGTCATACGGTATCATCATTCATCGTAAACAATTGGAATATCAAAACATGATCAAAACGGATGAGACACACAGCTCACGGTGTGCACAGAGCACTTAACTCAATAGCTCCTGCAGCAAGCCGGACTTGGAATATGAGGAAACTGCTACAAAGAACACCCTTCAGATACAGCCTTCAATGGTTCCTGCCGCCTATCCACCATATACCATGGAAGTTCACGTCCTCCCGAAAATGATGATTGTCATATTGAGAACAAAAAATGTATAGCGCTTGATGATGTTAGGACATCGTTCTTGACAGTACACCAACCGAACATATAAACACACAATTAGTCGAGAATACTGATATACGCTATCATCATGTTGTGACATGTCAGTATAGAAAGTTAGCTACCAAGAAGCGTCTTTTTTACCATTTTGCTCCGTCTCATATCTTAATGGTGCTCGTTGTCATATGTTCACCTATCCATATTTTGATGTTATCATACCCTTTAGACTTGGTCTGCCTTTGCCACGTCAACCTTTTATTTATCTCTCCAAAATTACATTCAGTAGATTAGTGTTCTCTCATTGAATTCATTAAAATCGTGCTGAAGTCGGATGTGTTGGGCCGAAAGGCGGAAATATAACAGTTATACTACAAACCACAATACAATGCAGACACGTTAACTTAACGTCCTTTTAAGGACGGATGACGAAGAGGAGTTCTACAGTCTATGAATAGTCTAGAATAATTTAGTCATCGGGCGAACGCAAGCAAGCAAACAAGCAAGCAAGAAATGAAACAAGCAATCAAGCAAGCAAGCAATCAATCAAGCAAGCAAGCAATCAAGCAAGCAAGCAATCCATCAAGCAAGCAAGCAAGCAATCCATCAAGCAAGCAAGCAATCCATCAAGCAAGCAAGCAATCCATCAAGCAAGCAAGCAATCCATCAAGCAAGCAAGCAAGCAATCAATCAAGCAAGCAAGCAATCCATCCATCAAGCAAGCAAGCAATCCATCAAGCAAGCAAGCAAGCAATCCATCAAGCAAGCAATCAAGCAAGCAAGCAATCCATCAAGCAAGCAAGCAAGCAATCAATCAAGCAAGCAAGCAATCCATCAAGCAAGCAAGCAAGCAAGCAATCCATCCATCAAGCAAGCAAGCAATCCATCAAGCAAGCAAGCAAGCAATCCATCAAGCAAGCAAGCAATCAAGCAAGCAAGCAATCCATCAAGCAAGCAAGCAAGCAATCCATCAAGCAAGCAAGCAAGCAATCCATCAAGCAAGCAAGCAATCCATCAAGCAAGCAAGCAAGCAATCCATCAAGCAAGCAAGCAAGCAATCCATCAAGCAAGCAAGCAATCCATCAAGCAAGCAATCCATCAAGCAAGCAACCAAGCAATCCATCAAGCAAGCAAGCAAGCAATCAATCAAGCAAGCAAGCAATCCATCCATCAAGCAAGCAAGCAATCCATCAAGCAAGCAACCAAGCAATCCATCAAGCAAGCAAGCAAGCAATCCATCAAGCAAGCAAGCAAGCAATCAAGCAATCCATCTAGCAAGCAAGCAAGCAATCCATCAAGCAAGCAAGCAAGCAATCCATCAAGCAAGCAAGCAATCCATCAAGCAAGCAAGCAAGCATCAAGCAAGCCATCAAGCAAGCAAGCAAGCAATCCATCAAGCAAGCAAGCAAGCAAGCAATCCATCCATCAAGCAAGCAAGCAATCCATCAAGCAAGCAATCAAGCAATCCATCAAGCAAGCAAGCAATCCATCAAGCAAGCAAGCAATCCATCAAGCAAGCAAGCAACCCATCAAGCATTCAAGCAAGCAAGCAAGCAAATAAGCAAGCAAGCAATCAATCAAGCAATCAAGCAAGCAAGCAATCCATCAAGCAAGCAAGCAATCCATCAAGCAAGCAAGCAAGCAATCCATCAAGCAATCAAGCAATCAAGCAATCCATCAAGCAAGCAAGCAATCAAGCAATCCATCAAGCAAGCAATCAAGCAATCCATCAAGCAAGCAATCAAGCAATCCATCAAGCAAGCAATCAAGCAATCCATCAATCAAGCAAAATATGCATTTTAAAAGAACGTTGCCCAAAGAGACCAACAAAAGGGACATTCTCGAACAAGCGAACACAGAAAAAAATACAATCAACATTTTTCAGGCACATCATGAGAAGAGGAAAGTTGGAATACTTGGTTACAACTGGCAAAATACATAGAACGAGAGATCGTGACGACAAAATACAAATATTAAAGTCTTAAAACAACTAAAAATGAAAAGAGAACTACTAAACAAATTCAAAATTGAAGACGAATGAGATTGTTTGGGCATGTCAAAAGACACAACAGCCTACTAAAAGTGATCTTGGAAGGGAAAATACAAGGTAAAAGAGGCAGAGGCAGATCAAGACTAACATGGACGAGTAACATCAAAAGATGGACAAGTCATCCTATGAAAACCTGCACTATCAAAGCAAGAGACAGAGGCAGACCAAGACTAACATGGACGAGTAACATCAAAAGATGGATAACTCATCCTATGACAACCTGCATCATCAAAGCAAGAGACAGAGGCAGACCAAGACTAACATGGACGAGTAACATCAAAAGATGGATAACTCATCCTATGACAACCTGCATCATCAAAGCAAGATAGGCAGTGGAATGGCGCTCCATGGTAGCCAACCTTCGATGAGTACACGGCACTCAATAATGATGATGATGATGATGGACGGCAAAGAGAGAAAATACTAGATAGTTTAGTGCCATGGCATGGGAAACAGTCAACAACAGAAGTGATAAGATGCACTGTAGATAGAATATTGTGGAGGGACATGATCGCCTACGCCAGCCGGCATGGCATATGATCATGAGGTTGACGATTATCCATGTTTAGCATCCGTATAATATTTCATGAATTTCAAATATTAGGAAGAAACAATCATAACTTTTTTGCCATGTAATGAGAAGAGAACAGCTGGAATATATTGTAACAACTGGGGAAATTGAGGGACGAAGAGATAGAGGGAAGCAAAGAGAAAAGATACCAGACAGCTTAAGAGAATGGCTTGGCAGAAGGTCAACAACAGAAATGATAAATAACTGTCGAGATCGAAAGTTGTGGAGAGACATGATCACCTACTCCAGCAAGCACGGCACTTGATGATGATTGCATTGTTCAAAGATAGACAACTGTTTGCATTTTCACATTATCTCCCCTTTTAACAAGGCCCACAACTCACAAATAATTCCCTATCTTTCAAAGGTAGGTTACTTTTGGTTCTTAAAAAAAATCACAAACTGTCACCATTTGTCACAGCTCACAGTTACTCGTGACCAATCAAAATTCGAGACAGTCGTCGAGGGCGCATTTAATGAGGGTTTATTTGATCGCGGCAACTGCTGTCGCCTGACAAGCGGCCACCCGGAACTTTGCCGCATTGAAGAGTTAATCTAATCAGCATCGAGAGTAACAGTCGGGATGTTAAAAATTAGCGATTTCATGGAGATAGATTGAGAAGAAAAACATAGAAGAGTAATAAAGAATTGACTGTAACTAGATATTTGCACAATGGTAAAGTACGCCGTGGGCATTTTCGATTCAGTGATTTGAGAATTCTGCTTGTTGATACAATCATTTTATTTAGTCATTTTAACATGTTGCAAGGACACAGTTTGGGGGCCAGACTGTGAGCCAGGTTTTGTCTTGAAAACTAAACCTTTTTATCATTATCATGTGCTGTGTGATGGAAAATGTAAAACTAGAAGAAAAAAAAAGAATTGTAATGGCAAAAAGTAATTGTAATGCCATTAAAAATAAACTAACATCACAACAAATAGGACCATGGCTCAAACTAGGAGTCCAAAATGTTATATCTTTTCAACATTCCTGTATGGTGCAGAAACAAGGACAATAGACAAGAAAAGAGAACTGTAAATTGAAGCCTTTGAAATGTGGATATATAGAAGAATAGGAGGAACTGGGTGGAAGGAAAGGAAAACAAACGATGAAGTCTTGAAACAACTAAAAATGAAAAGAGAACTACTAAACACAATTCAAACAATATTTTAAATTAGTTATTTGATTAGTTAAATAGTTAGTTATGTAATTAGTTAACTAGCTCGTTAATTATTTAATTAGTTAGTTAACAAATTAGTTAGTTATTTAGTTGTTTAGTTAGACAGTTAGTTATATAGTTTTATAGTTAGTTATTTAGTTAGCTAGTTAACTAGTTATTTAGTAAAATATTTAGTTATTTGGTTTAGTTAACTAGTTAGTTAGTTGATTAATTAGTTTGTTATTTAGTTACATAACTGGTTAGTTAATTAGTCAGTTATTTATTTAGTTAGTTAACTCGTAAGTTAGTTAGTTATTAAAGTTGCTTAGTTCGTCAGTTAACGAATTATTTATTTATTTATTTCACTATTTAATTAGTTATTTGATTAGTTAAATAGTTATGTAGTTAGTTAACTAGTTCGTTAATTATTTAATTAGTTAACTAGTTAATTATTTAGTTAGTTAATTAGTTAGTTAGTTAACTAGTTAGTTAGTTATTTAGTTAGATATTGTTTAGTTTGTTATTTATTTAGTTATTTAGTTAACTATTCAGTTAGTTATTTAGTTAGTTAACTATTTAGTTATTTATTTAGTTAGTTAACTATTTAGTTAGTTTATTAATTTAGTCATTTATTTAGTTAGTTAATTAATTCGTTAGTTATTTAGTTAGGTAACTATTTGGTTATTTATTTAGTTAGTTAATTAATTAGTTAGTTATTTAGTAAGTTAACTATTTAGTTATTTATTTAGTTAGTTAACTATTGAGTTAGTTATTTAGTTAGTTAACTATTTAGTTATTTATTTAGTTAGTTAACTATTTAGTTAGTTATTTAGTTAGTTAACTATTTAGTTATTTATCTAGTTAGTTAACTATTTAGTTATTTATTTAGTTAGTTAACTATTTAGTTATTTATTTAGTTAGTTAACTATTTAGTTATTTAGTTTTTATTTAGTTAGTTAACTAGTTAGTTAGTTATTTAGTTAGTTAACTATTGAGTTAGTTATTTAGTTAGATAACTATTTAGTTATTTATTTAGTTAGCTAACTATTTAGTTAGTTATTTAGTTAGTTAACTATTTGGTTATTTATTTAGTTAGTTAACTATTTAGTTATTTATTTAGTTAGTTATCTATTTAGTTATTTATTTAGTTAGTTAACTATTTAGTTAGTTATTTAGTTAGTTAACTATTTAGTTACTTATTTAGTTAGTTAACTATTTAGTTATTTATTTAGTTAGTTAACTATTTAGTTATTTATTTAGTTAGTTAACTATTTGGTTATTTATTTAGTTAGTTAACTATTTAGTTATTTATTTAGTTAGTTAACTAGTTAGTTAGTTATTTAGTTAGTTAACTATTTAGTTAGTTATTTAGTTAGATAACTATTTAGTTATTTATTTAGTTAGTTAACTATTTAGTTAGTTATTTAGTTAGTTAACTATGTAGTTATTTATTTAGTTAGTTAACTATTTAGTGATTTATTTAGTTAGTTATCTATTTAGTTATTTATTTAGTTAGTTAACTAGTTAGTTAGTTATTTAGTTAGTTAACTATTTAGTTAGTTATCTAGTTAGTTAACTAATTAGTTAGTTATTTAGTTAGTTAACTATTTAGTTATTTTTTTAGTTAGTTTACTAGATAATTAATTATTTAGTTAGTTAACTATTTAGTTATTTATTTAGTTAGTTAACTAGTTAGTTATTTATTTAGTTATTTTACTAGATAATTAATTATTTAGTTAGTTAACTATTTAGTTATTTATTTAGTTAGTTAACTAGTTAGTTAGTTATTTAGTAATATAACATAACAGAAAAATAAAACCCCAACGGCATATGATAATGGTTCATGCGGAACATGGTATTCGTGTCCATTTTTTTTAATAAATATTTTTGGCAACATGTATATGGACCATGTGGTCGGCATTACGCCAGTGCAATCTTTTTTTCCCCATAAAGAATAGTTCAAGTTACGGCTGGGTGAACCTGGGCCCCGTCCATGGGATCGAACCCGTTCTCTTGTCTTTTATAACCATGGTCGCCACCACTGAGCTATCGCGACTCCCATCACAACGGTGGAGGAGCAAATAGTTATGAACTGGTTATAATGGAGGGTATGGTTCATGGAAAGGTGGAAAGGCAACGGCGGAGATGGCGATGGAACTGGGACTTCTCACATTAGATTCATGTTGTCATTAGGTTAAATACAAAAATAACACAATGTTAAGTCAGTACTATTATATGGCTGTGAAACATGGAGAACTACACAAATAACAATCATGAAGATACAGACTTTCATTAATGGATGCTTACGCAGAATAAAAGGATGGAAATGGCAGGACAAAATCACTAACATAGAATTATGGAAATGTACCAGTCAAATACCAGTGGATAAAGAGATACAGCGAAGATGATGGCGTTGGATAGGACACACACTGCGGAAGCCAACTGAGAGTATTACACAACATGCCCTTTTTTGGAATCCCCAGGGGAAAAGATAAAGAGGAAGACTAAGGAATTCTTGGAGAAGACAGATAGAAGCAGAGATGAAGATGATGATGGGGAAGACATGGAATGGTCTTAAAAGAATGGCAAGAAATAGAACGGCTTGGTAAGTGGTTGTTGAAGACCTATACTCCACAGGGAGCTGAAAGTGTTTGTTGAAGACCTATGCTCCAAAGGGAGCTGAAAGTGTTTGTTGAAGACCTATGCTCCACATGGAGCTGAAAGTGTTTGTTGAAGACCTATTCTCCACAGGGAGCTGAAAGTGTTTGTTGAAGACCTATTCTCCACAGGGAGCTGAAAGTGTTTGTTGAAGACCTATGCTCCAAAGGGAGCTGAAAGTGTTTGTTGAAGACCTATTCTCCACAGGGAGCTGAAAGTGTTTGTTGAAGACCTATTCTCCACAGGGAGCTGAAAGTGTTTGTTGAAGACCTATTCTCCACAGGGAGCTGAAAGTGTTTGTTGAAGACCTATTCTCCACAGGGAGCTGAAAGTGTTTGTTGAAGACCTATTCTCCACAGGGAGCTGAAAGTGTTTGTTGAAGACCTATTCTCCACAGGGAGCTGAAAGTGTTTGTTGAAGACCTATTCTCCACAGGGAGCTGAAAGTGTTTGTTGAAGACCTATTCTCCACAGGGAGCTGAAAGTGTTTGTTGAAGACCTATTCTCCACAGGGAGCTGAAAGTGTTTGTTGAAGACCTATTCTCCACAGGGAGCTGAAAGTGTTTGTTGAAGAATTATTCTCCACAGGGAGCTGAAAGTGTTTGTTGAAGACCTATGCTCCAAAGGGAGCTGAAAGTGTTGGTTGAAGACCTATTCTCCACAGGGAGCTGAAAGTGTTTGTTGAAGACCTATTCTCCACAGGGAGCTGAAAGTGTTTGTTGAAGACCTATTCTCCACAGGGAGCTGAAAGTGTTTGTTGAAGACCTATTCTCCACAGGGAGCTGAAAGTGTTTGTTGAAGACCTATTCTCCACAGGGAGCTGAAAGTGTTTGTTGAAGACCTATTCTCCACAGGGAGCTGAAAGTGTTTGTTGAAGACCTATTCTCCACAGGGAGCTGAAAGTGTTTGTTGAAGACCTATTCTCCACAGGGAGCTGAAAGTGTTTGTTGAAGACCTATTCTCCACAGGGAGCTGAAAGTGTTTGTTGAAGACCTATTCTCCACAGGGAGCTGAAAGTGTTTGTTGAAGACCTATTCTCCACAGGGAGCTGAAAGTGTTTGTTGAAGACCTATTCTCCACAGGGAGCTGAAAGTGTTTGTTGAAGACCTATGCTCCACAGGGAGCTGAAAGTGTTTGTTGAAGACCTATGCTCCACAGGGAGCTGAAAGTGTTTGTTGAAGACCTATGCTCCACAGGGTGTTGAAAGTGTTTGTTGAAGACCTATGCTCCACAGAGAGCTGAAAGTGTTTGTTGAAGACCTATGCTCCACAGGGAGCTGAAAGTGTTTGTTGAAGAAACTTTGAGCCAAAGCGCTGCGCCAACAAGTTCGCGTTCTATGCTATTTCTGGCTGTCTACTGTTTGTTTTTTGTCTGTTGTTAATTATTTCTTAATTTTTCTGAGTGCTGTAAACACACCTCATCATCAAGTACCGGGCCTGCTGGCGTAGGTGATCATGTCTCTCCCCAACTTTCGATCTCGACAGTTATTTAACATTTCTGTTGTTGACCTTCTGCCAAGTCATTCTCTTAAACTGTCTGGTATCTTTTCTATTTGCTTCACTCTATCTCTTCGTCCCTCAATTTTCCCAGTTGTTACAATATATTCCAGTTGTTCTCTTTTCATTACATGGCCAAAAAATGATGATTGTTTCTTCCTAATATTGGAAATTAGCTCTCTTTTTGCTTTGACCTCTTTCAGAACGTTTTCATTACTCTTCTTAGCTGCCCATGGTATTCTCAACATTCTTCTGTAAAACCACATTTCTACAGACTCCAGTGATTTTCTTCTCTGTTGTTCTATTGTCCATGATTAACATCCATATGTTAAGACTGACCTACAGTTCAATATTATTCGTTATACTCGCTGAGGCAACACAGACAGACATCACAGATAGACAGACAAAGAAGATAGGCAGACATCACCGATAGACAGACAACACAGGTAGACAGACATCACAGATAGACAGACAACACAGATAGGCAGACATCACAGATAGACAGACAAAGCAGATAGGCAGACATCACAGATATAGAGACAACACAGATATAGAGACAACACAGATATAGAGACAACACAGATATAGAGACAACACAGATATAGAGACATCACAGATATAGAGACAACACAGAAATAGAGACATCACAGATAGGCAGACATCACAGATATAGAGACAACACAGATATAGAGTCAACACAGATATAGAGACAACACAGATAAGGAGACACCACAGATATAGAGACAACACAGATATAGAGACAACACAGATATAGAGTCAACACAGATATAGAGACAACACAAATATAGAGACAACACAGATATAGAGACAACACAGATATAGAGATAACACGGACATAGAGACAACACAGATATAGAGACAACACAGATATAGAGACAACACAGATATAGAGACAACACAGATATAGAGACACAAAAGATATAGAGACAACACAGATATAGAGACAACACAGATAGATAGACAACACATATATAGAGACAACACAGATATAGAGACATCACAGATAGGCAGACATCAAAGATATAGAGACAACACAGATATAGAGTCAACACAGATATAGAGACAACACAGATATAGAGACAATACAGATATAGAGACAACAGTAGTATACAATGTTGTATTTGAGTCGAATTGTGGTGCTAAATTAACAAAGATATATAGTGTGGTGCGCGGTGCGCCAAATGTACACGAGAGACAGGGGAGTTAACCGTGACATTTCGTGTCCGGATGTTGACCTCTACTCTCGGTGACCCCGGAAGTGACCTGTTTATGTCTGGTGTATGCTGACTTTGGAGTTCTTGATGTACTTGATCAATAGTGATAGGTTAGTAGATTATACATGACCTCGGGGCGGATCGCGTGTTGGCGGGTGACCCCTCGGGGATTATCTCGAGTGTTTTCGGACAGCGTGCTATCGGATCGGGGATTAGTTCGATTCGGTGTGACGCTATCGCGCCAGGTAGACGTTAGAAAATATTTATAGCTATGTAGTTGGGTGTCTGCTTAACGTTGTACCATAAATGAAGCATAAGGGTGAAACAGTTAGAGATTACTGGTTAGTCTAAGCTGGTAGTGTAAATATGTTCCTCGGTGTTAGTGGTTCGCTATCTCTCTCTCTCTCTCTCTCTCTCTCTCTACTATTCCTGCCTAGATTTCCCTCCATTGAAACACTTACTCATTCTCTCCATTTATCCCTATCATCGCGCCTTCCTTCTCTCTCTCTCTCTCTCTCTCTCTCGCTTTCTCCCCTATCCTCTCTTAGACTTCTAACCTATCAGTCCACCCTCCGCCTCTCCCTTTAGCTCCCCCGCCCGCCCTCATATTTTTAGCGTCCCTCCTATTGTAACACTTGATTATTCTCACCATTAATACATAACATCTCACCTTCTTTCTCATAGGCTTCTCTCTCTCGCTCTCTCTCTCTCTCTCTCTCTCGCGCTCTTCTAACCCCGACTAGACTTCTCTCCTACCATTCCACCTTTCTTCCTCTCTCTCTCTCTCTCTCTCTCTCTCTCTCTCTCTCTACCTCGCCTAGCGTTCCGCCTTCATTCGTATTTTTACCTTACCACCAGTGTAACACATTAATAACATTGAATATCAATTACAAAAAGACTTGAAATATTTACTTTTTAAAGAACCAATAAGATAAACATATGAAAAACGAAGGAATAATACACTCGACAAGGCTTAACAGACGTACTTTATACACATCACCATTAATACAACTGAAATTCCTTTAATGATAACCTATCACATCGTTATGAGCTAAGAGAAAAACAGAAGGAAAAAAAAAAAAAAAAAAAAAAAAATTCAACTTACACCGTAAAATATTCCACTACAACACAGACCGCTAGACTGAACAGTACTATGAAAATAAACGGCCGTGAATCAAGCGCGCTTATAACACGAAGTCTCACATCCGACTAGTTTAAATATAATCTGGTAAATAAAAGTTAGGAGACAAGGGCAGAAACCTAGGAGGCAAGGGCAGAAACCTAGGAGGCAAGGACAGAAACCTAGGAGGCAAGGACAGAAACCTAGGAGGTAAGGGCAGAAACCTAAGAGGCAAGGGTAGAAACCTAAGAGGCAAAGACAGAAACCTAGGAGGCAAGGTCAGAAACCTAGGAGGCAAGGGCAGAAACCTAGGAGGCAAGGACAGAAAACTAGGAAGCAAAGGCTGAAAACAAGGAGGGAAGATCAGAAATCTAGGAAGCTGTGTTAGAAAACAAGGAGGGAAGGTCAGAAACCTAGGAGGCAAGGTCAGAAACCTAGGAGGCAAGGTCAGAAACCTAGGAGGCAAAGGCAGAAACCAAAGAGGCAAGGGCAGAAACCTAGGAGGCAAGGTCAGAAACCTAGGAGGCAATGTCAGAAACCTAGGAGGCAAGGGCAGAAACCAAAGACGCAAAGGCAGAAACCAAAGAGGCAAGGGCAGAAACCTAGGAGGCACCTCGATGGACAGCTAGACAACGGAAGAAGCAGAGATTATCATTGTAAACTTTAGAATGGGAATCGGTTTGAAGGATATTATTACCTTGATTTGATGCAATGTAGTGTGGGATATCTAGCAGACACCCTATAGGATAATCTTGAAGTTTATAAACATAAACACTCGTACTGACTAAGGCTTCCAAGGTGTATTTGGTTGTCTCCCTATTTTTGTCTGTATAACCTAATATATCACTTTCATTTAATCTATCGATATACGTTTCAAAGTCATTTCTGTTGTTAACTAACAAGGGTTTGTCTAACCCTGTCGCGTTATTTGAGCTTGCGTGAAAGTAACGCAGCCCCTGTGTATAGGCCAAATCGCAAACATTTTACCCCCAGAACACAAAAAATTTAGGCTCATACTCAAAATGTCGATCCCAAAACCATAAAAATCTACTCCCATACTCATACTAGTTAGACACATCGAACAGATAGTTACATCCAAAGTCCCAAATAGTTAGGCCAAATCACTAACATTTTACCCACAGAACACAAAAATATAGGCTCATACGCAAAAAATCGACCTCAACACCCTAAAAAGGTACTCACATAGTCATACTAGTTAGACACATCGAACAGATAGTTACAGCCAAAGTCCCAAACAGAGTGGCCATATCACTAACATTTTACCTCCAGAACACAAAAAATTTAGGCTCATACTAAAAAAGTCGACCTAAAAATCCAGAAAAAGCTACTCACATAGTCATAATAGTTAGACACAACGAGTCGAAAGTTATATTCAAGCGACCTCAACACCATAAAAAGGTACTCACATAGTCATACTAGTTAGACACATCGAACAGATAGTTACAGCCAAAGTCCCAAAAAAAAAAGTTTGGTCAAATCGAAACTATTTTACCCACAGAACACAACAATGTAGGCTCATACTAAAAAAATCGACCTCAACACCATAAAAAGGTACTCACATAGTCATACTAGTTAGACACATCGAACAGATAGTTACATCCAAAGTCCCAAACAGAGTGGCAATATCACTAACATTTTACCTCCAGAACACAAAAATTTAGGCTCATACTAAAAAAGTCGACCTATAAACCATAAAAATCTACTCACATAGTCATACTAGTTAGACACATCGAACAGATAGTTACAGCCAAAGTCCCAAATCACTAACATTTTACCTCCAGAACACAAAAATTTAGGCTCATACTAAAAAAGTCGACCTAAAAATCCAGAAAAAGCTACTCACATAGTCATAATAGTTAGACACAACGAGTCGAAAGTTATATTCAAGGTCCAAAAAAAACGTTATTTTAGACATCCCCATTGCAAAAATTTACATAAAAAACCACTTTTAGGATTTTACCCCCTTAGCATTTTTGAGGGTTACGCCCATTAAATCGGTAAAAAAAATCGTAATTTTAGCACGTAGGCTTACCTAAACTTTATTTTAGACATCCCCACACCAAAAATTTACTTAAAAATCACTTTTGAGATTGTTACCCCCTTACCATTTTTGAGGGTTACGCCCATGGAATCGATAAAAATCGTAAATTTAGCACATAGGCTTACCTAAAACTTTATTTTAGACATCCCCATAGCAAAAATTAAAATAGAAAACCACTTTTAGGATTTTACCCCCTTATCATTTTTAGGGTTACGCCCATGAAATCGGTAAAAAAAAAATCGTAATTTTAGCACGTAGGCTTACCTAAAACTTTATTTTAGACATCCCCATAGCAAAAATTTACTTAAAAATCACGTTTGAAATTGTTACCCCCTTACCATTTTTGAGGGTTACGCCCATGGAATCGATAAAATCGTAAATTTAGCACATAGGCTTACCTAAAACTTTATTTTAGACATCCCCATTGCAAAAATTTACATTAAAAACCACTTTTAGGATTTTACCCCCTTATCATTTTTTGAGGGTTACGCCCATAGAATTGATAAAAATCGTAAATTTAACACGTAGGCTTACCTAAAACTTTATTTTAGACATCCCCACACCAAACATTTACTTAAAAAGCACTTTTGAAATTGTAACCCCCCTTACCATTTTTGAGGGTTACGCCCCTGAAATCGATAAAAATCGTTAATTTAGCACGTAGGCTTACCTAAAACTTTATTTTAGACATCCCCCACCAAAAATTTACTTAAAAACCACTTTTGAAATTGTTACCCCCCTTAAAATTTTTTAGGGTTACGCCCCTGAAAGCGATAAAAAATTGAAATATAACCTCAAGGCATACCTCCCACATAATTTTGACACCCCTACATATCAAATTCCATCAAAAAAAATGTGGGTTCACAGCCACCACTACTACTAGCTTTTTGTTGTTTTTTTTATGGAATTTGATATGTAGGGGTGTCAAAAATTATGTGGGAGGTATGCCTTGAGGTTATATTTCAATTTTTTATCGCTTTCAGGGGCGTAACCCTCAAAAATTTAAGGGGGGTTACAATTTCAAAAGTGCTTTTTAAGTAAATTTTTGGTGTGAGGATGTCTAAAATAAAGTTTTAGGTAAGCCTACGTGTTTAAATTTTACGATTTCAGGGCGTAACCCTCAAAAATGGTAAGGGGGTTACAATTTCAAAAGTGCTTTTTAAGTAAATTTTTGGTGTGGGATGTCTAAAATAAAGTTTTAGGTAAGCCTACGTGTTAAATTTACGATTTTTATCAATTCTATGGCGTAACCCTCAAAAAATGATAAGGGGGTAAAATCCTAAAAGTGGTTTTTAATGTAAATTTTTGCAATGGGGATGTCTAAAATAAAGTTTTAGGTAAGCCTATGTGCTAAATTTACGATTTTTATCGATTCCATGGGCGTAACCCTCAAAAATGGTAAGGGGGTAACAATTTCAAACGTGATTTTTAAGTAAATTTTTGCTATGGGGATGTCTAAAATAAAGTTTTAGGTAAGCCTACGTGCTAAAATTACGATTTTTTTTTACCGATTTCATGGGCGTAACCCTAAAAATGATAAGGGGGTAAAATCCTAAAAGTGGTTTTCTATTTTAATTTTTGCTATGGGGATGTCTAAAATAAAGTTTTAGGTAAGCCTATGTGCTAAATTTACGATTTTTATCGATTCCATGGGCGTAACCCTCAAAAATGGTAAGGGGGTAACAATCTCAAAAGTGATTTTTAAGTAAATTTTTGGTGTGGGGATGTCTAAAATAAAGTTTTAGGTAAGCCTACGTGCTAAAATTACGATTTTTTTTACCGATTTAATGGGCGTAACCCTCAAAAATGCTAAGGGGGTAAAATCCTAAAAGTGGTTTTTTATGTAAATTTTTGCAATGGGGATGTCTAAAATAACGTTTTTTTTGGACCTTGAATATAACTTTCGACTCGTTGTGTCTAACTATTATGACTATGTGAGTAGCTTTTTCTGGATTTTTAGGTCGACTTTTTTAGTATGAGCCTAAATTTTTGTGTTCTGGAGGTAAAATGTTAGTGATTTGGGACTTTGGCTGTAACTATCTGTTCGATGTGTCTAACTAGTATGACTATGTGAGTAGATTTTTATGGTTTATAGGTCGACTTTTTTAGTATGAGCCTAAATTTTTGTGTTCTGGAGGTAAAATGTTAGTGATATTGCCACTCTGTTTGGGACTTTGGATGTAACTATCTGTTCGATGTGTCTAACTAGTATGACTATGTGAGTACCTTTTTATGGTGTTGAGGTCGATTTTTTTAGTATGAGCCTACATTGTTGTGTTCTGTGGGTAAAATAGTTTCGATTTGACCAAACTTTTTTTTTTTGGGACTTTGGCTGTAACTATCTGTTCGATGTGTCTAACTAGTATGACTATGTGAGTACCTTTTTATGGTGTTGAGGTCGCTTGAATATAACTTTCGACTCGTTGTGTCTAACTATTATGACTATGTGAGTAGCTTTTTCTGGATTTTTAGGTCGACTTTTTTAGTATGAGCCTAAATTTTTTGTGTTCTGGAGGTAAAATGTTAGTGATATGGCCACTCTGTTTGGGACTTTGGCTGTAACTATCTGTTCGATGTGTCTAACTAGTATGACTATGTGAGTACCTTTTTAGGGTGTTGAGGTCGATTTTTTGCGTATGAGCCTATATTTTTGTGTTCTGTGGGTAAAATGTTAGTGATTTGGCCTAACTATTTGGGACTTTGGATGTAACTATCTGTTCGATGTGTCTAACTAGTATGAGTATGGGAGTAGATTTTTATGGTTTTGGGATCGACATTTTGAGTATGAGCCTAATTTTTTTGTGTTCTGGGGGTAAAATGTTTGCGATTTGGCCTATACACAGGGGCTGCGTTACTTTCACGCAAGCTCAAATAACGCGACAGGGTTAGACAAACCCTTGTTAGTTAACAACAGAAATGACTTTGAAACGTATATCGATAGATTAAATGAAAGTGATATATTAGGTTATACAGACAAAAATAGGGAGACAACCAAATACACCTTGAAAGCCTTAGTCAGTACGAGTGTTTATGTTTATAAACTTCAAGATTATCCTATAGGGTGTCTGCTAGATATCCCACACTACATTGCATCAAATCAAGGTAATAATATCCTTCAAACCGATTCCCATTCTAAAGTTTACAATGATAATCGCTGCTTCTTCCGTTGTCTAGCTGTCCATCGAGGTGCCTCCTAGGTTTCTGCCCTTGCCTCTTTGGTTTCTGCCTTTGCGTCTTTGGTTTCTGCCCTTGCCTCCTAGGTTTCTGACATTGCCTCCTAGGTTTCTGACCTTGCCTCCTAGGTTTCTGCCCTTGCCTCTTTGGTTTCTGCCTTTGCCTCCTAGGTTTCTGACCTTGCCTCCTAGGTTTCTGACCTTGCCTCCTAGGTTTCTGACCTTCCCTCCTTGTTTTCTAACATAGCTTCCTAGATTTCTGATCTTCCCTCCTTGTTTTCAGCCTTTGCTTCCTAGTTTTCTGTCCTTGCCTCCTAGGTTTCTGCCCTTGCCTCCTAGGTTTCTGACCTTGCCTCCTAGGTTTCTGTCTTTGCCTCTTAGGTTTCTACCCTTGCCTCTTAGGTTTCTGCCCTTACCTCCTAGGTTTCTGTCCTTGCCTCCTAGGTTTCTGTCCTTGCCTCCTAGGTTTCTGCCCTTGCCTCCTAGGTTTCTGCCCTTGTCTCCTAACTTTTATTTACCAGATTATATTTAAACTAGTCGGATGTGAGACTTCGTGTTATAAGCGCGCTTGATTCGCGGCCGTTTATTTTCATAGTACTGTTCAGTCTAGCGGTCTGTGTTGTAGTGGAATATTTTACGGTGTAAGTTGAATTTTTTTTTTTTTTTTTTTTTTTTTTTTTTTTTTTTCCTTCTGTTTTTCTCTTAGCTCATAACGATGTGATAGGTTATCATTAAAGGAATTTCAGTTGTATTAATGGTGATGTGTATAAAGTACGTCTGTTAAGCCTTGTCGAGTGTATTATTCCTTCGTTTTTCATATGTTTATCTTATTGGTTCTTTAAAAAGTAAATATTTCAAGTCTTTTTGTAATTGATATTCAATGTTATTAATGTGTTACACTGGTGGTAAGGTAAAAATACGAATGAAGGCGGAACGCTAGGCGAGGTAAAGAGAGAGAGAGAGAGAGAGAGAGAGAGAGAGAAGAAAGGTGGAATGGTAGGAGAGAAGTCTAGTCGGGGTTAGAAGAGCGCGAGAGAGAGAGAGAGAGCGAGAGAGAGAAGCCTATGAGAAAGAAGGTGAGATGTTATGTATTAATGGTGAGAATAATCAAGTGTTACAATAGGAGGGACGCTAAAAATATGAGGGCGGGCGGGGGAGCTAAAGGGAGAGGCGGAGGGTGGACTGATAGGTTAGAAGTCTAAGAGAGGATAGGGGAGAAAGCGAGAGAGAGAGAGAGAGAGAGAGAGAGAAGGAAGGCGCGATGATAGGGATAAATGGAGAGAATGAGTAAGTGTTTCAATGGAGGGAAATCTAGGCAGGAATAGTAGAGAGAGAGAGAGAGAGAGAGAGAGAGAGATAGCGAACCACTAACACCGAGGAACATATTTACACTACCAGCTTAGACTAACCAGTAATCTCTAACTGTTTCACCCTTATGCTTCATTTATGGTACAACGTTAAGCAGACACCCAACTACATAGCTATAAATATTTTCTAACGTCTACCTGGCGCGATAGCGTCACACCGAATCGAACTAATCCCCGATCCGATAGCACGCTGTCCGAAAACACTCGAGATAATCCCCGAGGGGTCACCCGCCAACACGCGATCCGCCCCGAGGTCATGTATAATCTACTAACCTATCACTATTGATCAAGTACATCAAGAACTCCAAAGTCAGCATACACCAGACATAAACAGGTCACTTCCGGGGTCACCGAGAGTAGAGGTCAACATCCGGACACGAAATGTCACGGTTAACTCCCCTGTCTCTCGTGTACATTTGGCGCACCGCGCACCACACTATATATCTTTGTTAATTTAGCACCACAATTCGACTCAAATACAACATTGTATACTACTGACAACACGGACATAGAGACAACACAGATATAGAGACAACACAGATATAGAGACAACACAGATATAGAGACAACACAGATATAGAGACAACACAGATATAGAGACAACACAGATATAGTGACAACACAGATATAGGGATAACACAGATAGATAGACAACACAGATATAGAGACAACACAGATATAGAGACAACACAGATATAGAGACAACACAGATATAGAGACAACACAGATATAGAGACAACACAGATATAGAGACAACACAGATATAGAGACAGATATATACAGAAGATAAAGAAGTACATAAAGTAGGTTATAGAAGTAGATAAAGAAGAAGATAAACAAGAAGATAAAGAAGAAGATAAAGAAACTAAAAAAGAAGAGATAAAGAGGAAGTTAAAAAAGAATAATCTAAAGAGGATTATAAAGAGGAAGATAAAGTAGAAGATAAGAAGAAGATAAAAGAATAAAAAGATATAGAACAAGAAGAAGAGGAATATTAAGAAGTACAAAACGAAGAAGAAGAGGAGGATAAAGCAGAAGATAAAGAAGAGGAGAAAGAAAAAGACGAAGAAGTTAAGAAGATGATAAAGAAGACGATATAGGAGAAGATAAAGAAGAAAATAAAGAAGTAGATCAAGAAGAAGAAAAAAGTAGAAGGAGAAGAAAAAAGAAGGTAAAGAAGATGATAAAGAAGCAGATGAAGAAGATGAAGATTAATAAGAAGAAGATAATGAGGAAGCTGAATAAGAAGAAGATAAAGTAGATGATAAAGAAGAGATAAAGTAGAATCTAAAAAAGAAGATAAAGAAGATAAAAAAAAGAAGAAAATAAAGTAGATGAAGAAAAAGAAGGTAAAGAAGAGGATAAATAAGAAGATAAAAAAGAATATGAAAAAAAGTAGAAGAAGATAAAAGAGAAAGAAGATAACGAAGTAGAAGAAAAAGAAGATTAGATAAAGAAGAACGTAAAGAAGGAGATAAAGAAGGAGATGAAGAAAAAGAAGTTAAGAAGAATATAAAGAGGAAGATAAAGGAGAAGAAGAAGATAAGAAGCAGAAGAGAAAGAAGAAGAAGCAGAAGAGAAAGAAGAAAAAAAGAAGCAAAAAGAAGAAAAAAGAAGAAGATATAGAAGAAGAAGAAGGTAAAGAGAAGAAGAAGAAAATAAGAGGATAAAGAGGAAGAGGAAGATAAAGAAGAAGAAGAAGAAGAAGAAAAAGAGGAGAAGAAGAAAAAAGAGGAGAAGAAGATAAAGAGAAGAAGAAGATAAAGAAGAAGAAGAAGATAAGAGGAGGGAGAAGAAGAAGAAAAAGAAGAAGAGGAAGATAAAGAAGAAGATAAAGAAGAGGAAGAAGATAAAGAGAAGAAGAAGATAAAGAAGAAGATAAAGAAGAAGAAGAAAAAAGAAGAAGATAAAGATTAAGAAGAAGATAAAGAAGAAGAAGAAAAAAAGAAGAAGATAAAGATTAAGAAGAAGAAGATAAAGAGAAGAAGAAGATAAAGAAGAAGATAAAGAAGAAGAAGAAAAAAAGAAGAAGATAAAGATTAAGAAGAAGATAAAGAAGAAGAAGAAGATAAAGAGAAGATAAAGAAGAAGAAGAAGAAGATAAAGAAGAAGAAGATAAAGAAGAAGATAAAGAAGAAGAAGAAAAAAAAGAAGAAGATAAAGTATAAGAAGAAGAAGATAAAGAGAAGAAGAAGATAAAGAAGAAGACAAAGAAGAAGAAGAAAAAAAAGAAGATGATAAAGAAGAAGAAGAAGATAAAGAAGAAGATAAAGAAGAAGAAAAAAAAGAAGATGATAAAGAAGAAGAAGAAGATAAAGAAGGAGAAGAAGACAAAGAAGAAGGAGAAGATAAAAAAGAAGATAAAGAAGAAGAAGAAGAAGATAAAGAAAAACAACAACAAATCTGTGGTAACGCCTCTGAAAGTGTGTGTGACATGAAAGAGAATCGATACACCACGATCTGAAACTGCACTCACAACTCGCAACAAATATCAAACCCCGTCATATCACATATCACATATCACATATTACAAAACAGCGCCCAGATAAAAAAAAAAAATACAGATTTAATAAAATTTAAATAATAAAAAACAAAATACAAAATATTCCTGCAGAGATTGAGTAAAGCCCGCGACAATAACTAGCGACCATTATCAACGCCCCCTGGCGATCTATTCCTGGTAACTTCATCTCGGTAAAACAAAAAAAAACGTTCTTTGTTACAGCGGACTTAATACCCTTTCAGGGAATATATTGTCCATACTCCGCTATCACTAACCATTACAAACAATCGCTTTTAGAGAGCGCCATGCGATCTCCCGGTTGGATCTCGTTTCTTTTTTCTAATTACACCAGGTTTTGAATATCGTGTAAACATATTCGTCTGTTGTTTACTGAGAGAATGTTTATTGATTTGGCTTTGGCCGCTTTTGTTTAGGGTTGTATGAAAGACTAAACAAATGATACTCCCTCACAAGGATAGTTTGAGGAAGTGATAACAAAAATCGGCAGATATATTTTAGGAAAAATGAATAAAAAGTATATTTAAAAAATGGAATGGTTAATACTTCGCATAACAAGTGGACACTATAAGTAAAAACGTTAAAGGAGATGTATGAAAGTGTTCCTTGTTGCAGTTTCCTCATATTACAAGTCCGGCTTGTTGCAGGAGCTACTGAGTTACGTGCTCTGGGCACACCGTAAAAAATGGCGCCGCCGCTGGGTATGTTCAACCCGAAAATAAAAAGTCTGTGTCGGTGGATGGGGCGGATGAATCGAAAATGATCAACGGCCCAGAAGGCGAAAACAGCAAAGTGTGTGGTACACATGAGGCATATTCAGAACACGAAAGACGAATATGGCAAACCACCGTGAAAGAGATTGGACCCTTATCACGTAACACTCCAAAGAAAGCCATGGAGAGAAATTCTAACTATTATATTAAGACCAAGACTAACATGGACGAGTAACATCAAAAGATGGACAAGTCAATCTATGTCAGCCTGCACCATCAAAGCAAAAAACAGAGTAGAATGGCGATCAATGGTAGCCAACCTTCGTTGCGGAGAAGGCACACGATGATGATGATGATGATGATGATGCACACCGTGAGCTGTGTGTCTCATCCGTTTTGATCATGTTTCGATATTCCAACTGTTTACCATGAATGATGATATCGTATGACAGGGAACAGTTGGCTGTGTTCACTTTCTGTGCGGTTTCGCCTTATGTCATTTCGCGTGTGGTGACACTGCTACGATGAGGACTACAGCTACCTTTCTTTGTTTGGGAGATGAGTTAGTAATTCGGATGATTCCACTGGTACGGGCGGTTGAGAAATTATGGATTTTAATTCGTTTGCAGTGATACCGGGGCCTTCCATAACCAAAGAGATAACGAATTTAAAATAACAAATAAATGATTAAAAAATCAATCTTAAAAGAGAAATGAAAACTTCAGGAGAATAAAATATTAATTAAAAAAATTCCATGCAAGATCAAAGAAGAATCTTTCTTCTGAAAGAACAGAAGTGCATGTGGGTGCACAAAAGTGAAAATGTGCACAGACGGCACGCAGTAACAGTAGTTTCCAAAAACAGATCCGTGTGCGTACGACAAGAGCAAGAAACAGACTAGAGAGGGGGAAGATAGCGATGTAGAGTGGAGTAATAGATATAGGAGAAGACTAGAGAGGAGGAAAGATAGAGATGTAGAGTGGAGTAATAGATATAGGGGACAGACTCGAGAGGAGGAAAGATAGAGATGTAGAGTGGAGTAATAGATATAGGGGACAGACTAGAGAAGGGGAAAGATAGAGATGTAGAGTGGAGTAATAGATATAGGGGACAGACTAGAGAGGAGGAAAGATAGAGATGTAGAGTGGAGTAATAGATATAGAGGGCAGACTAGAGAGTGGGAAAGATAGACATGTAGAGTGGAGTAATAGATATAGGGGACAGACTAGAGAGGAGGAAAGATAGAGATGTAGAGTGGAGTAATAGATATAGAGGACAGACTAGAGAGTGGGAAAGATAGACATGTAGAGTGGAGTAATAGATATAGGGGACAGACTAGAGAGGAGGAAAGATAGAGATGTAGAGTGGAGTAATAGATATAGAGGACAGACTAGAGAGGAAAGATAGAGATGTAGAGTGGAGTAATAGATATAGGGACAGACTAGAGAGTAAGAGTAGATAGTAATATAGGGGACAGACTTAGAGAAGAGGAAAGGACAGACTAGAGAGGAGAAAAGATAGATGTGTAGAGTGGAGTAATAGATATAGGGGACAGACTTAGAGAAGAGGAAAGATAGATGTGTAGAGTGGGGTAATAGATATTGGGGACAGATTAGAGAGGAGAAGATAGAGATGTAGAGTGGAGTAATAGATATAGGAGACAGACTAGAGAGGATGAAAGATAGATGTGTAGAGTGGGGTAATAGATATAGGGGACAGACTAGAGGAGGAAAGATAGAGGTGTTGTAGAGTGGGGTAATAGATATAGGGGACAGACTAGAGAGGGGAAAGATAGAGGTGTAGAGTGGAGTAATAGATATAGGGGACAGACTAGAGAGGAGGAAAGATAGAGATGTAGAGTGGAGTAATAGATATAGGGGACAGACTAGAAAGGAAGAAAGATAGAGGTGTTGCAGAGTGGGGTAATAGATATAGGGGACAGATTAGAGAGGAGGAAAGATAGAGGTGTTGCAGAGTGGAGTAATAGATATAGGGGACAGACTAGAGAGGAGGAAAGATAGAGGTGTAGAGTGGAGTAATAGATATAGGGGAGAGACTAGAGTGGGGGAAAGATAGAGGTGTAGAGTGGAGTAATAGATATAGGGGACAGACTAGAGAGGAGGAAAGATAGAGATGTAGAGTGGAGTAATAGATATAGGGGACAGACTAGAAAGGAAGAAAGATAGAGGTGTTGCAGAGTGGGGTAATAGATATAGGGGACAGATTAGAGAGGAGGAAAGATAGAGGTGTTGCAGAGTGGAGTAATAGATATAGGGGACAGACTAGAGAGGAGGAAAGATAGAGGTGTAGAGTGGAGTAATAGATATAGGGGAGAGACTAGAGTGGGGGAAAGATAGAGGTGTAGAGAGAAGTAATAGATATAGGGGACAGACTAGAGAGGAGGAAAGATAGAGATGTAGAGTGGAGTAATAGATATAGGGGACAGACTAGAAAGGAGGAAAGATAGAGGTGTTGCAGAGTGGGGTAATAGATATAGGGGACAGATTAGAGAGGAGGAAAGATAGAGGTGTTGCAGAGTGGAGTAATAGATATAGGGGACAGACTAGAGGGGAGGAAAGATATAGGTGTCGTAGAGTGGAGTAATAGATATAGGGGACAGACTAGAGAGGAGGAAAGATAGAGGTGTTGTAGAGTGGAGTAATAGATATAGGGGACAGAAGAAGCGATGCAGTGTGGACTAGCAGAGGAGTGATGTGAATAGCATAGCATATATATAAATATATATATATAATGAGAACGTTCTGAAAGAGACCCAAAAAAAGAGAGCTAATTTCCAATATTAGGAAGAAACAATCATAACTTTTTTTGGTCATGTAATAGAGAAAAGCTGGAATATATTGTAACAACTGGGAAAATTGAGGGACGAAGAGATAGAGGGAAGCAAAGAGAAAAAATACCAGACAGCTTAAGAGAATGGCTTGGCAGAAGGTCAACAACATAAATGATAAATAACTGTCAAGATCGAAAGTTGTGGAGAGACATGATCAACTACGCCAGCAGGCCGACACTTGATGATGATGATGATTGTCGAAAATGGATTGCATAGTATCTTCCTCATTTCTTGGAAAGCTGTTTTTGCCTGAGCCATTCTGCATCTCACCTCAGTTGTACATCTACCATCTCACCTCAGTTGTACATCTACCATCTCATCTCAGTTGTACATCTACCATCTCACCTCAGTTGTACATCTACCATCTCATCACTGGTGTACATCTACCATCTCACCACTGTTGTACATCTACCATCTCATCTCTGGTGTACATCTACCATCTCATCTCTGTTGTACATCTACCATCTCACCTCTGTTGTACATCTACCATCTCACCTCTGTTGTACATCTACCATCTCATCTCTGGTGTACATCTACCATCTCACCTCTGTTGTACATCTACCATCTCACCTCTGTTGTACATCTACCATCTCATCTCTGTTGTACACCTACCATCTCATCTCTGTTGTACATCTACCATCTCACCTCTGTTGTACATCTACCATCTCATCTCTGGTGTACACCTACCATCTCGTCTCTGTTGTACATCTACCATCTCACCTCTGATGTACATCTACCATCTCATCTCTGTTGTACATCTACCATCTCACCTCTGTTGTACATCTACCATCTCACCTCTGTTGTACATCTTCCATCTTACCTCTGTTGTACATCCACCATCTCACACTGTTGTACATCACCATCTCATCTCTGTTGTACATCTACATCTCATCTCTGTTGTACATCTACATCTCACCTCTGGTGTACATCTACCATCTCATCTCTGTTATACATCTACCATCTCACCTCTGTTGTACATCTACCATCTCATCTCTATTGTACATCTACCATCTCACCTCTGTTGTACATCTACCATCTCACCTCTGTTGTACATCTACAATCTCACCTCTGGTGTACATCTAACATCTCATCTCTGTTGTACATCTACCATCTCACCTCTGTTGTACATATACCATCTCATCTCTGTTGTACATCTACCATCTCGGCTCTGTTGTACATCTACCATCTCGCCTCTGGTGTACATCTACCATCTCACCTCTGGTGTACATCTACCATCTCACCTCTGTTGTACACCTACCATCTCATCTCTGGTGTACATCTACCATCTCATCTCTGTTGTACATCTACCATCTCACCTCTGGTGTACATCTACCATCTCACCTCAGTTGTACATCTACCATCTCATCTCTGGTGTACATCTACCATTTCACCTCTGTTGTACATCTACCATCTCACCTCTGTTGTACATCTACCATCTCACCTCAGTTGTATATCTACTATCTCACCTCTGTTGTACATCTACCATCTCACCTCTGTTGTACATCTACCATCTCACCTCTGTTGTATATCTACCATCTCACCTCTGTTGTACATCTACCATCTCACCTCTGTTGTACATCTACCATCTCACCTCTGGTGTACATCTACCATCTCACCTCTGTTGTACATCTAGCATCTCATCTCTGGTGTACATCTACCATCTTATCTCTGTTGTACAACTACCATCTCACCTCTGTTGTACATCTACCATCTCACCTCTGTTGTACATCTACCATCTCACCTCTGTTGTACATCTACCATCTCACCTCTGTTGTACATCTACCATCTCACCTCTGTTGTACATCTACCATCTCAACTCTGTTGTACATCTACCATCTGAGGTTAACTTTGTTGATTATGCAAAGAATCTACGACGGTTGTTTTCTGTTGCCTTCCGTCGGTTTATTTACGGTTGACTCCGCTAGCCTTTGACTAAAAAGTCTCACTCACAAGGTAGTTAGGTTGTGATAATGGTTGTGATTATTGTTATGGTTATGGAAGGCCCTGGTATCACTATATCATCATCATGTGCCATACCGGTTGGCGTAGGCGATCATGTCCCTCCACAATCTTCTATCTACAGTGCATCGCATCAGTTCTGTTGTTGACTGTTTTCCATGCCTTGACACCAAGCTATCCAGTATTTTCTCTCTTTGTCGTCCGCGATCTCTCTTTCCTTGTATTTTGCCAGTTGTAACCAAGTATTTCAACTTTCCTCTTCTCATGATGTGCCGGAGAAAAATGTTGATTGCTTCTTTCTGATGTTTTTAAGAGCACCCTTTTTGTGTTAGCCTCTTTGAGAATTTCCTCATTGGTCTTTTTATCTGTCCAGGGACCTTTCAACATTCTTCTGAGAAATCCCATCTCTGTGGCCTCTAATCGTCTTTTCATTTGTTTGTCTACTGTCCATGATTCGCTTCCATAGGTCAGAATTGGTTCAATATAGCACCGATATTGACATAGATTTGTTGCATAAGATATTTTTCATTTTCTGAAATGCTATTTTGGCCTGAGCTATTCTACTTTTTATTTCTGTGGTACATCTTCCATCTGATGATATTATTGTGCCCAAGTATTTGACGCTCTCCACTTGTTTCAGATTTGTCCTGTTTATTTTTATGCTGCATGATGGTGATGATTGTTTCTTCGATATAACCATTACTTCTGTTTTCTTACTATTCAGACTGAGACCTTCCTTGTTGCAAAGGCCCTGGTATCACTGCAAACAAATTAAAATCCATAATTGCTCAAACACCCGTGCCAGTGGAATCATCCGAGTTACTAACACATCTCCAAAACAAAGAAAGGTAACTGTAGTTCCCATCGTAGCTGTCTCAGCACACGCCAAAAGACATAAGGCGAAACTGCACAGAAAGTGAACACAGCCAACTGTTCCCTGTCATACGATATCATCATTCATCGTAAACAATTTCAAATATCAAAACATGATCAAAACGGATGAGACACACAGCTCACGGTGTGCACAGAGCACTTAAACTCAGTAGCTCCTGAACAAGCCGGACTTGGAATATGAGGAAACTGCAACAAGGAACACTTTTCATACATAGTCTTCAATGGTTCAAGCTGCCTATCCAACATTGACCGGATGTTCACGTCCTTAGCGCTCTCGAGGGTCTCACATTACGTACGCCCTAACCGTCGCTAGACAGCACAAAGGTATTCTTTTCTGTCAAAAGTGAAGGATACAATTTTGTAATTTGAGATTGTCCCCAATGTCACGGACGTAATACCGACCACGTTACCCCAAAAATCATGTGCCGAATGTCTGTACAAATTATGGTCACTAACACCATAATCGGTGACAGAGACATGTAACAACAAAGAAAAATCACTAATTCAGACAGCTCAAGAACGACAAATGATATAAACCACGACACCTTTTAGGTATCAGTGAGAAAGAGAAAAGATGAAGATGGATAGATGCAGTGATATAGACATGTAACAACAAAGGAAAATCACTAATTCAGACAGTTCGAGCAGCTCAAGAACGACAAATGATATAAACCACGACACCTTTTAGGTATCAGTGAGAAGAGAAAAGATGAAGATGGATAGATGCAGTGATAGAGACATGTAACAACAAAGGAAAATCACTAATTCAGACAGTTCGAGCAGCTCAAGAACGACAAATGATATAAACCACGACACCTTTTAGGTATCAGTGAGAAAGAGAAAAGATGAAGATGGATAGATGCAGTGATAGAGACATGTAACAACAAAGGAAAATCACTAATTCAGACAGTTCGAGCAGCTCAAGAACCACAAATTCCCTATATGCGCCACTTGCCGTGACAGGTTTCTTTACTTTTTTTCTTTTTACCTCAAGGCGGTTAGTTCCATGGTATCTCCGACAGCCAGGTTGGTACTTTCCTTCCTAATAAAGCAGCGAGACCAAAAGTAGTGATCTGAGGCCAAGGCAACACAGGACCTCCATACACCTTGTCCCGATCTGTGTTGTGGACAGGTCTTCTCTTTGCTGTGATCGCTTATCTTGGCCGACTTACTTCGAGATATGGGTATATCTCTTCAATTAAAACACCTATTATTATTATTATTATTATTGACAAAGCTAGAGACCGCAGTCTCTGGAAACACACTCTAAAGTTTCATCTCAAACAAGAAGCAGACAGATTTTTACAGAAAGAGAATACACGACGAAAGTAAAGAACAGAAAAAATAGCATTCTAGGGGAGCTGAAAAATCTATAGTACTATGATTGATGGAGTCTACTATAGTCAACTATGACTGATGGAGTCTACTATAGTCACTATGACTGACGGAGGCTACTATAGTCAACTATGACTGACGGAGGCTACTATAGTCAACTATGACTGACGGAGGCTACTATAGTCAACTATAACTGACGGAGGCTACTATAGTCAACTATGACTGATGGAGTCTACTATAGTCAACTATAACTGACAGAGGCTACTATAGTCAACTATGACTGACGGAGGCTACTATAGTCAACTATGACTGACGGAGGCTACTATAGTCAACTATGACTGACGGAGGCTACTATAGTCAGCTATGACTGACGGAGGCTACTATAGTCAACTATGACTGACGGAGGCTACTATAGTCAACTATGACTGACGGAGGCTACTATAGTCAACTATGACTGACGGAGGCTACTATAGTCAGCTATGACTGACGGAGGCTACTATAGTCAACTATGACTGACGGAGGCTACTATAGTCAACTATGACTGACGGAGGCTACTATAGTCAACTATGACTGACGGAGGCTACTATAGTCAACTATTACTGACGGAGGCTACTATAGTCAACTATGACTGATGGAGGCTACTATAGTCAACTATGACTGACGCAGGTTACTATAGTCAACTATGACTGACGGAGGCTACTATAGTCAACTATGACTGACGGAGGCTACTATAGTCAACTATTACTGACGGAGGCTACTATAGTCAACTATGACTGACGGAGGCTACTATAGTCCACTATGACTGACGGAGGCTACTATAGTCAACTATGACTGACGGAGGCTACTATAGTCAACTATGACTGACGGAGGCTACTATAGTGAACTATGACTGACGGAGGCTACTATAGTCAACTATGACTGACGGAGGCTACTATAGTCAACTATGACTGACGGAGGCTACTATAGTCAACTATGACTGACGGAGGCTACTATAGTCCACTATGACTGACGGAGGCTACTATAGTCAACTATGACTGACGAAGGCTACTATAGTCCACTATGACTGACGGAGGCTACTATAGTCAACTATGACTGACGGAGGCTACTATAGTCAACTATGACTGACGGAGGCTACTATAGTCAACTATGACTGACGAAGGCTACTATAGTCAACTATGACTGACGAGGCTACTATAATCAACTATGACTGATGGAGGCTACTGCTATATACTACTATTCACGAAGTACCTTATTTAACTCGTCGTAAAATTTGTCCGCTGTTTCCTCAAGACTGTCCGCAGTTCTTGCATTAGAAATGTGAGGTTGTTTTACTTTAAGATACACCTACCTTAGTCTTTTACTCTCCCGTGCATACCTGCTAGGCAGAAGTACAGCGGCAGGTTGTACTATCTACTGCATACAGTAGCAGGTAAAAGTACCCGATCTTACAAAACTGAAAACAAGAATTAAAAAAAAAAAATTTCCTCACATAAAATGGGGCAGGGTATTTAAGAGCGTGAGAATCACTGGATTATATTAATTCAGTTAAGCTTTTATTTGCTCGCGGGCAGACATCTGTCGTTATCTTGATATCTTGCGAGCTCCCGGGTATGTGGTCTGTTCACGTGATGGCTATGGTAACAACACCGTCCAAGGATTCTCGAAACAGTTGAAAGCGATACATACATTTACGGAAATAGTACATTTGTTCACAAGCGCATGGGGTGAAAGGAGTGAAGACAGTCGGGGAATTATAGTTGAATTATTGCGTATTTATTTATTCATTATTATAGTGAAAGAAGGCAAAAATAAAGAACTCAGACTTAATAACAAATAGACAGAAGTAATGGTAACAACAAAGAAAAAGACATCACCTCAGTGCAAAATAAAGACAAGTGGAACAATATTAAAACAGGTAAATGAATTTAAATATTTGTGAAATGTGTTAACCTCAGACGGAAGATGTACAACAGTGGTGAGATGCAGAATGGCTCAGGCAAAAGCAGCTTTCCAAAAAATGAGGAAGATACTATGCAATCCATTTTTGACAATAGAAACAAGAAAAAGAGTTCTTAAATGTTATGTAGAGTCAGTCTTAACTTATGGATGTGAATCACGGACAATAGGACAACAAATAAGAAAATCACAGGAGTCTGTATAAATGTGGTTTTACAGAAGAATGTTGAGAATACCACGGACAGCCAAGAATAGTAATGAAAATGTTCTTAGAGAGGTCAAAGCAAAAAGAGAGCTAATTTCCAATATTAGGAAGAAACAATCATCATTTTTGGCCATGTAATGAGAAGAGAACAGCTGGAATATATTGTAACAACTGGGAAAATTGAGGGACGAAGAGATAGAGGGAAGCAAAGAGAAAAGATACCAGACAGCTTAAGAGAATGGCTTGGCAGAAGGTCAACAACAGAAATGATAAATAGCTGCCGAGACCGAAAATTGAGGAGAGACATGATCACCTACGTCAGCAGGCTCGATTGTTTCTGCACCTTAATAGGAATATTGAGAAGATATAACATTTTGCTATTCTTAGTTTTAGCCCTGGTGTTATTTGTTTTGCTGTTAGTATGTTCTTCATGACATTAAAATTACTTTTTGCCATTCCTATTCTTTTGTTTATTTTAATTTTACATTTTCCATCACTGGTTATAGTATGTCCAAGGTAGTTGTAGCTCTGAACTGTCTCCAGGTCTATTCCTTCAATTTGATATCCACTTGTGGGTTTTGAGTATTTCCTTTGTTTATGATCATAGTTTTAGTCTTTTTGATATTCATATCTAGTCCATATTTTTTGCTAGTCATGTTTATTCATTAAGTAATTGTTGTAGATCTTTAGGATTTTCTGCTAGTAGTACAGTATCATCAGCATATCTTAGGTTATTGATTATCTTTCCATTAATGTTTAGGCCTGGCATCTCTATGATGTTTTTAAAGATTTGCTCAGTGTATAGATTGAACAAGCTTGGTGATTGGATGCATCCCTGTCTTACTCCTCTTTTTATATCAATGGGTGTAGAGTTCTCTTTGTTATATTTTATTATTGTTGTTTGCTCCCAGTATAGATTACATATTAGTCGTATGTCCATGTCATCTAGTTGTATCTCGTTTATGCATTCTATAAGTTGTTTGTGGTGTACTCTTATCAAAAGCTTTGGTGTAGTCCAACATCTAACAAAGTGTTTATCTGGATCGTTCATATTGTTCAAGTGAACATGTTGCGTTTTGAACAAAGGTGGGCAGCTCTTGATTTTGACAGATTTGTCTATATTCTTTGCATTTTTCTTGGTTTTTCTGAGCTCTCTGATGTTTCCCGTATGACTTTTAAAGATATTGATGCCCTCTTTATCATCCGTCCTTAAAGGGGACTGGTTGGTCTCGATTCAAGAGGCTGGTCTCGAGACAGAGAGGTTGTTGGTTCAAATCCCGGTTGGTTGGGATTTTTATTTATGATTTCTCTCTGCGGCAACCACTCCTGGTCTCAGCAGCGAGGCCCGGCTTGAAACGTCAATTACTCATCAATGAAAAATATGAGTACCTCCGAAGTCAGAGATGTCTGCCTGTGCGGCGAGGGACCCCTGTGCACACGGCTGCCAGGGGGAAATGGATTAACACACAAAATTCAGTTCCTTGACTCTAGGGACTTCGTCAGAGGTAAAAAGTTGGCGAACGAAAAGAAAAAGAAAAAAAAATCCGTCCTTAAAAGGACGTTTAGTAAGCGTTGTTATGTTGTGATGTGTTATGTTGTGATGTGTTGTGTTGTGTTGTGATGTGTTGTGTTGTGTTGTGATGTGTTATGTTGTGATGTGTTGTGTTGTGATGTGTTGTGTTGTGTTGTGTTGTGTTGTGTTGTGTTGTGTGTGTGTGTTGTGATGTGTTGTGTTGTGATGTGTTGTGTTGTGATGTGTTGTGTTGTGTTGTGTTGTGATGTGTTGTGTTGTGATGTCTTGTGTTGTGATGTGTTGTGTTGTGATGTGTTATGTTGTGATGTGTTGTGTTGTGATGTGATGTGTTGTGATGTGTTGTGTTGTGTTGTGATGTGTTGTGATGTGTTATGTTGTGATGTGTTGTGTTGTGTTGTGATGTGTTGTGATGTGTTATGTTGTGATGTGTTGTGTTGTGTTGTGATGTGTTATGTTGTGATGTGTTGTGTTGTGTTGTGATGTGTTATGTTGTGATGTGTTGTGTTGTGTTGTGATGTGTTGTGTTTGTGTGATGTGTTGTGTTGTGTTGTGTTGTGTTGTGATGTGTTGTGTTGTGTTGTGTTGTGTTGTGTTGTGATGTGTTGTGTTGTGTTGTGATGTGTTGTGTTGTGTTGTGTTGTGATGTGTTGTGTTGTGTTATGTTGTGATGTGTTGTTGTTTGTGTTGTGTTGTGGTGTGTTGTGTTGTGTTGTGTTGTGTTGTGTTGTGTTGTGTTGTGTGTGATGTGTTGTGATGTGTTGTGTTGTGTTGTGATGTGTGTTGTGTTGTGTTGTGTTGTGTTGTGATGTGTTGTGTTGTGATGTGTTGTGTTGTGATGTGTTGTGTTGGGATGTGTTGTGTTGTGGTGTGTTATGTTGTGATGTGTTGTGTTGTGATGTGTTATGTTGTAGTTGCGGTAGAACTGCGATATTGTCCCCTTTCGGCACAGCACATCTGATTTCAGCGCAGCACCACAAGTACATCTTGTTCGTTCTGTGACCGGATCTGTCTGTCCAATATTGACAGATTCAGCCACGAGAGAAGCTGTTCAGTAAAACAACATCCAAACATAAGACACTCATATTTGATCAAACTACTGACTTATCATGATTGCTTGCTACCAATCATCTGTCAAGACAACAAAGGACATATTTAATTCTTGGAGGGTACATCCAAGGCTAGTAGTAGACGTTAGCGCTGTTTTGTGTTGATATTTAAGTTGCCTTGATCCGCTACTCATTGTAGAAATAATAACTTTGTCGACGTCATCATCATGATGCCATACCGGTTGGCGCCATTGATCAGGTCTTTCCACAATCTTCTATCTACAGTGCATCGTATAAGTTCTGTTGTTGACTGTTTTCCATGCCTTGACACCAAGCTATCCAGTATTTTCTTTCTTTGTCGTCCGCGATCTCTCTTTCCTTTTATTTTGCCAGTTGTAACCAAGTGTTCCAACAATCCTCTTCTCATGATGTGCCCAAAAAAATGTTGACTGTGTTTCTTTCTGACGTTTTTTAAGAGCTCCCTTTTTTGTTGACCTCTTGAGAACTTCCTCATAGGTCTTTTTAGCTGTCAAGTAACTTTCAACATTCTTCTGAGAAATCCCATCTCTGTGGCCTCTAATCGTCTTTTCATTTGTTTGACTACTGTCCATGATTCGCTTCCATAGGTCAGAATTGGTTCTATATAGCACCGATGAACTCTCTTTCTCATTTCTATTGACATAGATTTGTTGCATAAGATATTTTTCATTTTCTGAAATGTTATGTTAAGCCTGAGCTATTCTGCATTTTATTTCAGTGGTGCATCCTCCATCTCACTTCCGGTGTGTGGCTGTGCTGGCAACACGATGCAATTTTCGATGGGATTCAAATTTAAGTTATAAGTGAATCTCAATGCCCGTAGTAAAAGGAAGTTCAAGCCTTCTTGTGTTATTTCGAACTGATTTATTTGTGATTTAATCTTAAAGTTTGTGCGATACAAGTAGAATTACCATCCATTGTGCTATTACGATCGCATATGTGAGATGCGATGCTTGAGAAAAGTAACAAACAACACAAGAAGAGATATAATACCAAATGAAACCATAAGAAAAATGGTAGGAACAAAACCCTGCCAAGAATATATAGAACAACAACAACTTAAATGGTTTGGCCACCTGGTCAGAATGAACCCTCACCAATCACCATCAAGGGCGTTCTTTCCGAGAATGCATGGAAAAAGACCAAGAGGAAGACCCAGAAGAAGATGGATAGATGCAGCGACAGAGACATGTAACAACAAAGGAAAATCACAAATTCAGACAGTTCGAGCAGCTCAAGAACGACAAATGATATAAACCACGACACCTTTTAGGTATCAGTGAGAAAGAGAAAAGAAGAAGATGGATAGATGCAGTGATAGAGACATGTAACAACAAAGGAAAATCACTAATTCAGACAGTTCGATCAGCTCAAGAACGACAAATGATATAAACCACGACACCTTTTAGGTATCAGTGAGAAAGAGAAAAGAAGAAGATGGATAGATGCAGTGATAGAGACATGTAACAACAAAGGAAAATCACTAATTCAGACAGTTCGAGCAGCTCAAGAACGACAAATGATATAAACCACGACACCTTTTAGGTATCAGTGAGAAAGAGAAAAGAAGAAGATGGATAGATGCAGTGATAGAGACATGTAACAACAAAGGAAAATCACTAATTCAGACAGTTCGATCAGCTCAAGAACGACAAATGATATAAACCACGACACCTTTTAGGTATCAGTGAGAAAGAGAAAAGAAGAAGATGGATAGATGCAGTGATAGAGACATGTAACAACAAAGGAAAATCACTAATTCAGACAGTTCGAGCAGCTCAAGAACGACAAATGATATAAACCACGACACCTTTTAGAGACTTCCGTTTCAAAATGGTGGAACGTTTCACGTTCTCTCGATCGCTGCAGCATACTGTATCTGTGGTTTAATTAATTTAGGCTCTCTGACGTATGTTTCTGTGTTGAAGTCAAGATGATGTTCTACTTAGCAAATCTGCGCTGCCGAATACACACAGCAATGTTCCTTTCGGACAAGTCAAGCATTGTTTGTAAAAGCGACTTCACCATCTAGCGTTGTCATGCGATTTACGTCACATTGAGGGACGCTATTCAATGGCCGACTTTGGTATTATTTGAAGCAAGTTATTTACAAGCTGAAACGCATTTAATGTGGACTGCTCCGGCAAATCGACCGATTGTTTTCCTCTGCGGACTTTGCACCGTGTTTCGTTCGTTGTACGCTTACCGTACGGTCTGTTGTTTGATGTGTGACGGGGATAATTCGGCGACTGTGTGTTTATATGTTCGGTTGGAGTCAAGAACGATGTCCTAACATCATCAAACGCTATACATTTTTTGTTCTCAATATGACGATCATCATTTTCGGGAGGACGTGAAATTCCAGTATATGGTGGATAGGTGGCAGGAACCATTGAAGGCTATGTCTGAAGGGTGTTCCTTGTTGCAGTTTCCTCATATTCCAAGTCCGGCTTGTTGCAGGAGCTACTGAGTTAAGTGCTCTGTGCACACCGTGAGCTGTGTGTCTCATCCGTTTTGATCATGTTTCGATATTCCAATTGTTTACGATGAGTGATGACATCGTATGACAGGGAACCGTTGGCTGTGTTTACTTTATGTACGGTTTCGCCTTATGTCTTTTGGCGTGTGCTGAGACTGCTATGATGGGGACTACAGTTACCTTTCTTTGTTTGGAAGATAAGTTAGTAATTCGGATGATTCCACTGGCACGGGCGGTTGAGCAATTATGGATTTTAATTCGTTTATAGTGATACCGGGGCCTTCTATAACCAATAACCAATAACCTTTTAGGTATCAGTGAGAAAGAGAAAACAAGAAGAAAGAAAATCTCCCATCTGATGTTATTATTGTGCCCAAGTATTTGACGCTCTCCACTTGTTTCAGATTTGTCCTGTTTATTTTTGTGCTTCATGATGGTGATGATTGTTTCTTCGATATGACCTCTGCTTCCATCTGTCTTCTCCAAGAATTCTTTGACCTTCCTCTTTGTCTTTTCCCCTGGGGATTCCAAAAAAGGGCCTGTTGTGTAATACTCTCAGTGGCTTCCGCAGTGTATGTCCTGTCCAGCCCCATAATCTTCTCTGCATCTCTTTATCCACTGGTGTTTGACTGGTACATTTCCATAATTCTATGTTAGTGATTTTGTCCTGTCATTTCCATCCTTTTATTCTGCGTAAGCATCCATTAATGAAAATCTGTATCTTCATGATTGTCATTTTTTTTTGTTCTCCATGTTTCACAGCCATATATTAGGACTGACTTAACTGTCTTGTCCGTATATTGTTAACATTTTTACCTTGATGATGTTTTAACAGTTCAACTCGTTCCGTACCTTAGCCGCACAGTGCGTAACTCTCAATTTGATTAGTGTAAAACGTCATCAAACCATATTCTTTTTACATGTCCTGTATCATCTTGGTATTAGTGAAATCTAATACCTTGTTTAATTATCTAAACATTCATATCAACATCATCATCATCATCATCATCATCATCATCATCATCATTGAGTGCCATCTCCTCATCGAAGGTTGGCTACCATGGAGCGCCATTCTGTTCTGTCTCTTGCTTTGATGGTGCAGATTGTCATAGGCTGGTTTGTCCATCTTTTGATGTTACTCGCCCATGATAGGAAACAGTCTGAGAGATAAGATCAGAAATGAAGAACTGAGAAAAAAGCTAGGAATAGCCCCCGCCATATAATATATAAGGAAACAACAGATAAAATGGTTTGGCCACGTGACAAGGCAGAAAGAACAAAACACAACACAACGAGCCTTCAACAAACGTTGTGAGAACACCAGACCCAAGGGTCGACCACGAAAAAGATGGGTCGATGGAATATTAGAAGCACTAGGAAACATAGCAGCAGAGGCGAACAGAAGAGCTAAAGACCGCAAATTATATCTCCCCTCGACGCTGAAAGGCAAATAAGGAAGGAAAGAAGAAGAAGAAGAAGATCCATGTTAGTCTTGGTCTGCCTCTGCCTCTTTTACCTTGTATTTTCCCTTCCAGGATTACTTTTAGTAGGCTGCTGTGTCTTTTAAAATGCCCCAAAAATCGCATTTGTCTTGTTTGAATTGTGTTTAGTAATTCTCTATTCAATTAAAAATTCATATATAATATGTTATATGTTACATAAATATATGTAAAGCACTGTCTCTATATGGGGAGCCGCGATAGCTCAGTGTTTAGTGAACTGGTCTACAAAGGACAAGGAGTAGGGCTCGATCCCAACCGACCGCTTCCGGGTTCACCCAACCTTTAATGGGTACCGGATTTTTTTATGGGGAAGTAAAGCAGCACGGGCGTAATACCGACCACATTACCCCAAAAATCATGTGCTGAAGGTCTGTAAAATGTATGGTCACTAATACCATATTCCCATACGCCACTTGGCGTGACGGGAGCTCTTTACTTTACTTTTCTGTCTCTATATTCTGTGACCAGATAGAATAAATAAAGTGAAATAAGAAAGAAAGCACATTTTTAATCTTGGCATATGGAGCGAAAGACCACATTAGAGAAGCTGTTGGACAAAAACAAAACCTCAAAAACAGAAATTACACAATAGCCTACACTACGGCCATACATCATCATCATCATCAAGTACTGGTAACAAATAATAATACATAAATATTATTATATGGGGAACTTCCGAGGCGATAATACGGAATAATAGAACAAAGGAGTATGTGTTAGCACTCGGAAAAATTGACAGACAAACATCAACAGAAAAAAACGAAGAACAATATATGGTCCGAAGTGGGATCGAACCCGTACTCCCTGGCACCGCGCCTTGCCACGAGAAGCCGAACGCTTGGCACACTGCCACTCAGCCAACTAAAAAATTGGCTATTGTAGTAGTGTCTTCCACGAAAGGCGCTCTCAATGACTATAGCATAGGGTAACGATCACACGGTAAATAGTGTCTGTTAATTTTTCCGAGTGCTAACACATACTTCTTTGTTCTATTATTCCCTATTATCGCCTCGGAAGTTCCCTATATAATAATATTTATGTATTATTATTTGTACCCAGTATATAACCACTGGAAACTACTATTCGTGCTGTTTCGTCCAATAAATGTTTGTCTACAACACAAGTATTCAGCCCTACTGGGAGATACTTGCATTAATAGGAAAGTACAAATATACAATTTATTTCCGGTCTGTGATCGTTACCCTATGCTATAGTCATTGAGAGCGCCTTTCGTGGAAGACACTGCTACAATAGCCAATTTTTTAGTTGGCTGAGTGGCAGTGTGCCAAGCGTTCGGCTTCTCGTGGCAAGGCGCGGTGCCAGGGAGTACGGGTTCGATCCCACTTCGGACCATATATTGTTCTTCGTTTTTTTCTGTCATCATCAAGTACCCGGCCTAGTGGCGTAGGTGATCATGTCTCTCCACAACTTTCGATCTCGGCAGCTATTTATCATTTCTGTTGTTGACCTTCTGCCAAGCCATTCTCTTAAGCTGTCTGTTATTTTTTCTCTTTGCTTCGCTCTATCTCTTCGTCCCTCAATTTTTCCAGTTGGTATAATATATTCCAGCTGTTCTCTTCTCATTACATGACCAAAAAATGATGATTGTCTCTTCCTAACATTGGAAATTAGATCTCTTTTTGCTTTGACCTCTCTCAGAACCTCTTCATTACTCTTCTTAGCTGTCCATGGTATTCTCAATATTATTCTCTAAACCCACATTGTTGTGGCAATTCATGATTATACAAAGAAATTACGACGGTGGTTTTCTGTTGCCTTCCGTCGGTTTGTTTACGGTTGGCTCCGCTAGCCTTTGACTAAAAAGTCTCACTCACAAGGCAGTGTGGTTATTTTACTTCAGGGTACCCTCCCTTAGCCTTTTACTCTCCCAAGCTTACCTGCAAGGCAGCAGGGCAGCCACAGGTTGTACTGTTTACTGCATACAGTAGCAGGTAAAATTACCCGACATGATAGGTCATACAGATGAATATAAATGTGTACATTTATTCCTAAAACCATGAAAACGTTGTCACTGAAACCTCTTCAGTTGATAAAACTCTTACGCACTCAACTAGTTAAGGAAACCAGAATTATTGCCCACAGAAGGCAGACCTTCCTTCCATCAATTTTCTTAAACCAACATCAACATTTCTCCTTCCTCATCAAAAAATATCCGAGCAAAACGAAAATTGATTTTCCATGTTTTATCATCAATATCCCCACTTAAAAATAAAAAAAAGTATTTTATTCTAGGAAATACCTTCTTAATTCCTTTCCCTACCCACAACGCCTGTGTCAAGATGTCTTTCCAGAATTGTTATTTACGACCTCCCCTCATTAAAAACGTTCACATCCGCCCAGTCGTTAGTGACGTCATGATGATTAAATTGAAACACTTTTGAAATCTACAACTAGAATCAATTGAGTAATGAAGAAATGTGTAAAAATAATCCCGGAATTCTGTGAGTTTTCTTTGAAATCATCTCGACGACCGCCCTGTATGATTGAGAGCATTAGAGTTTTTATATTTCTAGATGTGGGATACTAGAGTTTAAACTCGTGTTTAGCTCACGGGGAATACAAATTTGGGTACTATCTATGCGTCATAGGTCGGATGCAATGAACAGTTAGTCTTGTAAATGTCTGCGGGGAAAATTTAACAGTTTGATGTATGTCCGTTATAAATCATTGCTAGTTGTAAGGAAGTTTACAAAAATAAGAGAAAATGAAATATTGCTGAGAATCATCATGAGGGGTGTAAGGATGTTTACAAAAATAAGAGAAAATGAAATATTGCTGAGAATCATCATGAGACGTGTAAGGATGTTTACAAAAATAAGAGAAAATGAAATATTGCTGAGAATCATCATGAGGCGTGTAAGGAAGTTTACAAAAATAAGAGAAAATGAAATATTGCTGAGAATCATCATGAGGCGTGTAAGGAAGTTTACAAAAATAAGAGAAAATGAAATATTGCTGAGAATCATCATGAGACGTGTAAGGAAGAAAATAAAACCAGAAATAAGTGAGAAACAATGTGGACTTGTGGAAGGAAAGGGCGTCAATAATGCAATATACATCTTAAGAACACTGATAGAAAGATCTATAGAGGTAAAGAAAGATATATATATATGTGCTTTATAGACTACACGAAAGCATTTGACAAAGTAAAGCATGTGGAAATAATCAATATGCTGGAGAAATTAAACATAGATGGCAAGGATCTGCGAATCATAAAAAAAACATGTACTGGCAACAAGCAGCAGCTATACAAATTAACAACCAAACAGGACAATTCCAATATATAAAGCAAGGAGTCAGACAAGGCTGTGTTCTGTCACCGGATTTGTTTTCACTTTACAGCGAATATATTATAAGATCAATAGTAGACAAAAAAGGAATTGAAGTCAACGGTCACAACATAAATAATTTGCGATATGCGGATGACACAGTCTTAATAGCAGAGACAGAGAATGAACAACAAGAAATGATAGATATAATAGTAAAAGAAAACAAAACATTGTATCAGAAACAAAACAAACGAAACAATCATCACCATCATGCAGCATAAAAATAAACAGGACAAATCTGAAACAAGTGGAGAGCGTCAAATACTTGGGCACAATAATAACATCAGATGGAAGATGTACCACAGAAATAAAAAGTAGAATAGCTCAGGCCAAAATAGCATTTCAGAAAATGAAAAAATATCTTATATAAAGTCAAGGTAGAGTACGAGACTTGAACCGGAGTCTTAGCACGCAAGTTTCCACCCATATGTGCTCGGCCGATTATACAGAAATGTTCGGAGACTTCTGGATAGCGTCGCTTCAAGCATCGAAACTCACGATGCGAGGCGGCATTCCTCACCTTCCCATAGCACTACCCTGGTAACCATTTCTGCCAGCGGCTGGGTCGACAGTGGGGGTATTTTTTAAATCCAACCACGAATACAACTCTCATATCTTTGTGTGTATGTTTATGTTAGTCATATCTCATATCTTTGTGTGTATGTTTATGTTAGTCATATCTCATATCTTTGTGTGTGTATGTTTATGTTAGTCATATCTCATATCTTTGTGTGTGTATGTTTATGTTAGTCATATCTCATATCTTTGTGTGCATGTCTATGTTAGTCATATCTCATATCTTTGTGTCCATGTCTATGTTAGTCATATCTCATATCTTTGTGTGTACATGTCTGTATTAGTCACATCTCATATCTTTGTGTGTGCATGTCTATGTTAGTCACCTCTAGTGACTCGGGCAGATGGTGCTCGTAAACCTGGGAGGGCCGACCATCTAAGGGCAGAATCCCCCTACAGAAAAGACAATCTGCTGCCTTGCAGGAAGATTGGGGACAATCAAAGGCTAAGGAAAGCTAACCTGAATAAAATGCTGGCTGAAATCGGATGCACTGGGCCACTGGCGCAGAACACAGTGCAACGTTTTAACGGGTGTTCAATCAGAGTGGATCTGGCAGACTCTAATTGTGATGTTCTGTCTGTGGGGCGATCAACACACTTAACCTGACAGCTGACTTCATGTGAGAGTCTGGAATCCTACTCTGATTGAGTCCTGATCGCAGAGAGAGAGAGAGAGAGAGAGAGAGAATACAACTCACACTGCTCCAGCGTGAACCAAACACGGATTGTCCGAACGTCGGTAGCCCAGTTGGATGATCTTTCCAACGAGGCAACCGAGGCCCCTACGTCCTGTATAACAAGTGAATGTTAAAAGAAGTGAGAAAGAGAGTTCATCTGTGCTATATAGAAACAATTCTCAACTATAACAGCGAATCATGGAAAGTAGACAAACAAATGAAAAGACGATTAGAGGCCACAGAGATGGGATTTCTCAGAAGAATGTTAAAAGTTCCCTGGACAGCTAAAAAGACCAATGAGGAAGTTCTCAAAGAGGCCAACACAAAAAGGAGCTCCTAAAAAACATAAGAAAGAAGCAATCAACATTTTTTGGGCACATCATGAGAAAGGAAAGTTGGAATACTTGGTTACAACTGGCAAAATAAAAGGAAAGAGAGATCGCGGACGACAAAGAAAGAAAATACTAGATAGCTTGGTGTCATGGCATGGAAAACAGTCAACAACAGAACTGATACGATGTACTACGACCAATGGGTGAGACGCGATAGCTCAGCGGTTAATGAACGACTACTACGGACACGAGGTCGGGTTCAATCCTGATCGACGGCTTCCGGGTTCACCCAGCCTTTAATGGGTACCGATTTTTTTCTGGGAAAGTAAAGCAGCACGGGCGTAATACCGACCCCATTACCCCAAAAATCATGTGCTGAAGGTCTGTAAAAATTATGGTCACTAACACCATATGTCCCTATACGCCACTTGGCGTAACGGGCGTACTTTACTACGACCTTTAGCCGCTGTCCAGGCAAACCTGTCAACAAAAACCTACCCACAGCGTCGATCCCATGCCACGCTACGGAGTTCATGCACATAGATCAGGTTTCTAATCGGATTTTCTTGAGATTTTCGAGTGGCATATCGGAGCACCGAAGA
>JAVIAB010000105.1:4709059-4796559 GCA_032433765.1 Megaustenia siamemsis
TTGCCTTGATGGTGCAGGTTGTCATAAGCTGAATTGTCCATCTTTTGATGTTACTCGTCCAAGTTAGTCTTGGTCTGCCTCTTGTACGTTGTATTTTCCCTTTCCAATATTACTTTTAGTAGGCTGTTGTGTCTTTTAACATGCCCCAAAAATGTCATTTGTCTTGTTTGAATTGTGTTTAGTAGTTCTCTTTTTATGTTTAGTTGTTTTAATACTTCATCGTTTGTTTTATTTTCACCCCATCCAAATTCTTCCTATTCTTCTATAAATCCACATTTCAAAGGCTTCAATTTTCTGTTCTGTTTTCTTGTCTAATGTCCATGTTTCTGCACCATATAGGAATATTGATAAGATGTAACATTTTACTATTCTTAGTTTTAGCTCTGGTGTTATTTGTTTTGATGTTAGTATGTTCTTCATGACATTAAAATTACTTTTTGCCATTCCTATTCTTTTGTTTATTTCAGTTGTACATTTTCCATCACTGGTTATAGTATGTCCAAGGTAGTTGTAGTTCTGAACTGTCTCCAGGTCCATTCCTTCAACTTTGATACCCACTTGTAGGTTTTGAGTATTTTCTTTGTTTATGATCATAGTTTTAGTCTTTTTGATATTCATATCTAGTCCATATTTTTTGCTTGTCATGTTTATTTCATTAAGTAATTGTTGTAGGTCTTTAGGATTTTCTGCTAGTAGAACAGTATCATCAGCATATCTCAGGTTATTGATTATCTTTCCATTAATGTTTTAGCCTGGCATCTCTATGATGTTTTTAAAGATTTGCTCAGTGTATAGATTGAACAAGCTTGGTGATAGGATGCATCCTTGTCTTACTCCTCTTTTTATATCCATGGGTGTAGAGTTCTCCTTGTTATATTTTATTATTGCTGTTTGCTCCCAGTATAGATTACATATTAGTCGTATATCCATGTCATCTAGATGTATATATATTTATTCATCCTGTTCTTCTTTTTTCCCTGTAGGCGTCGCAGGCTTAAGTCAAAGATGTTTTTTTTTATTATCAAGGATACATTCTGTAGCTTAGTTATGGAAGGCCCCGGTATCACTACAAACGAATTAAAATCCATAATTGCTCAACCGCCCGTGCCAGTGGAATCATCCGAATTAATATCTCATTTCCCAAACAAAGAAAGGTAGCTGCAGTCCTTATCGTAGCAGTCTCAGCACACGCCAAAAGACATAAGGCGAAACCGCACAGACAGTGAACACAGTAAACTGTTCTTTGTCATACGATATCATCATTCATCGTAAACAGTTGGAATATCGAAATATGATCAAAACGGATGAGACACACAGCTCACGGTGTGCACAGAGCATTTAACTCAGAAACACTAGGAAACATAACAGCAGGAGAGGCCAACAGAAGAGAAAAAATTGATTGATGGAATATTAGAAACACTAGGAAACATAAAAGCAGGAGGGGCCAACAGAAGAGAAAAAAATGGATTGATGGAATATTAGAAACACTAGGAAACATAACAGCAGGAGAGGTCAACAGAAGAGCAAAAGATGGATTGATGGAATATTAGAAACACTAGGAAACATAACAGCAGGAGAGGTCAACAGAAGAGCAAAAGATGGATTGATGGAATATTAGAAACACAAGGAAACATAACAGCAGGAGAGGCCAACAGAAGAGCAAAAGATGGATTGATGGAATATTAGAAACACAAGGAAACATAACAGCAGGAGAGGTCAACAGAAGAGCAAAAGATGGATTGATGGAATATTAGAAACACAAGGAAACATAACAGCAGGAGAGGTCAACAGAAGAGCAAAAGATGGATTGATGGAATATTAGAAACACAAGGAAACATAACAGCAGGAGAGGTCAACAGAAGAGCAAAAGATGGATTGATGGAATATTAGAAACACAAGGAAACATAACAGCAGGAGAGGTCAACAGAAGAGCAAAAGTCCACAAATGATCTCTCCTCGGCGCGGAAAGACAGAGAAAGAAGGGAAGAAAATTAACTAATTGATCGATTATCTCGTGACGTTGTCCGTCGCTATGGCAACAACGATAACATTTGCTTCCGATCTTCGCGATTAACAGCAGCTCTCTGTGATACAACAAAATATATTCCTGTCTATTCTCTGATGTTATCTGCCCTTATTTTCTTTTGTCTTTCCTGTCTTCTTTTTCGTAGTGAAGTACCTTACAGATCTGTGCACACCGTGAGCTGTGTGTCTCATCCGTTTTGATCATGTTTCGATATTCCAATTGTTTACGATGAATGATGATATCGTATGACAGGGAACAGTTGGCTGTGTTCACTTTCTGTGCGGTTTCGCCTTATGTCTTTTGGCGTGTGCTGAGACTGCTCCGATGGGGACTACAGTTACCTTTATTTGTTTGGGAGATGAGATTCGGATGATTACGCTGGCACGGGCGGTTGCGCAATTATGGATTTTAATTCGTTTGTAGTGATACCGGGGCCTTCCATAAACAAACAAACAGAATGGTTTTGGCACGGTCTGTGGACTGTGTGACGTGTCCATACCAGGTCAGTTTCTGCTCTTTTGTTTTATTGACAATAAGTCTTGGTATTAAAGAGTCGCGATAGTTCAGTGGCTAGTGAACTCAACTACAAATGACACGAGGTCGGGATGGATGTAGATCAACTGCTTCCGGATTAACCCAGCCTTAAATGGGTACCGGATTATTTTTCTGGAAAAGTAAAGCCCCACAGCGGTGGCGCTGGATAGGACACACTACTACGGAAGCCAACTGAGAGTATTACACAACAGGTACTTTTTTGGAATCCCCAGGGAAAAAGACAAAGAGGAAGACCAAGGAATTCTTGGAGAAGACAGATAGAAGCAGAGATGAAGATGATGGGGAAGACATGGAATGATCTTAAAAGAATGGCAAAAAACAGAACGACTTGGAAAGTGTTTGTTGAAGACCTATGCTCCACTGGGAGCTGAAAGTGCTTATTGAAGACCTATGCTCCACTGGGAGCTAAAAAGGTAGAAGAAGAAAAATAAGAAAGCGGCACAGACGTAAAACCGACCACAAAGTATTTGACGCTCTCCACTTGTTTCTAATTTGTCCTGTTTATTTTTATGCTGCATGATGGTGATGATTGTTTCTTCGATATAACCATTACTTCTGTTTTCTTATATTAAGACTGAGACCTTTCTTGTTGCTTTCTTTTACTATTATGTCTATCATTTCTTGTAGTTCATTCTCTATCTCTGCTATTAAGACTGTGTCATCCGCATATCGCAAATTATTTATGTTGTCACCGTTGACTTCAATTCCATTTTTGTCTACTATTGATCTCATAATATATTCGCTGTAAAGTGAAAACAAAACCGGCTACAGAACACAGCCTAGTCTGACTCCTTGTTTTATATATGTGAACTGTCCTTTTTGGTTGCTAATTTTTATGGCTCCTGTTTGTTGCCAATACATGTTTTTTTTTTTAAGCTTCACATATAATTTTATACAGCATTAATTCCATTTATTTTTATTCTCAAAATACGAGGTTAAAGTTCAACTTAAATTTTGGTCTCTCGCTCTGACCTTCTCAAGTTTCTAACTCACCGTCTGCACCTAATGGAGAATATGTGGGTGTGAATACTTAGCGACAACATACAAAATAGAAAGATGGGAGAGACGGAGGTAGGCAACGAACAATAGAAAGATGGGAGAGACGGAGGTAGGCAACGGGACAATAGAATGATGGGAGAGACGGAGGTAGGCAACGGGACAATAGAATGATGAGAGAGACGGAGGTAGGCAACGGAACAAAAGAAAGATGGGAGAGACGGAGGTAGGCAACTGGACAATAGAAAGATGGGAGAGACGGAGGTAGGCAACGGAACAAAAGAAAGATGGGAGAGACGGAGGTAGGCAACGGGACAATAGAAAGATGGGAGAGACGGAGGTAGGCAACGGGACAATAGAATGATGGGAGAGACGGAGGTAGGCAACGGAACAAAAGAAAGATGGGAGAGACGGAGGTAGGCAACGGGACAATAGAAAGATGGGAGAGACGGAGGTAGGCAACGGAACAAAAGAAAGATGGGAGAGACGGAGGTAGGCAACGGGACAATAGAAAGATGGGAGAGACGGAGGTAGGCAACGGAACAAAAGAAAGATGGGAGAGACGGAGGTAGGCAACGGGACAATAGAAAGATGGGAGAGACGGAGGTAGGCAACGGGACAATAGAATGATGGGAGAGACGGAGGTAGGCAACGGGACAACAGAAAGATGGGAGAGACGGAGGTAGGCAACGGGACAATAGAATGATTGGAGAGACGAAGGTAGGCAACGGGACAATAGAATGATGGGAGAGACGGAGGTAGGCAAAGGGACAATAGAAAGATGGGAGAGACGGAGGTAGGCAACGAGACAATAGAATGATGGGAGAGATTGAAGTAGACAGAGGAACGATAGAAAGATGGGAAAGATAGAAGTAGACAGAGGAACAATAGAATGGTGGGAGAATTAGAGGTAGACAGATGAACAATAGAAAGGTGGGAGAGATAGAGGTAGACAGAGGAACAATAGAAATGTGGGAGAGATAGAGGTAGACAGAGGAACAATAGAAAGGTGGGAGAGATAGAGGTAGACAGAGGAACAATAGAATGGTGGGAGAGATAGAGGTAGACAGAGGAACAATAGAAAGATGGGAGAGATAGAGGTAGACAGAGGAACAATAGAAAGGTGGGAGAGATAGAAGTAGACAGAGGAACAATAGAAAGACGGGAGAGATAGAGTTAGACAGAGGAACAATAGAAAGGTGGAAGAGATAGAGGTAGACAGAGGAACAATAGAAAGGTGGGGGAGATAGAGGTAGACAGAGGAACAATAGAAAGATGGGAGAGATAGAAGTAGACAGAGGAACAATAGAATGGTGGGAGAGATAGATGTAGACAGAGGAACAATAGAAAGGTGGGAGAGATAGAAGTAGACAGAGGAACAATAGAATGGTGGGAGAGATAGATGTAGACAGAGGAACAATAGAAAGGTGGGAGAGATAGAAGTAGACAGAGGAACAATAGAATGGTGGGAGAGATAGAGGTAGACAGAGGAACAATAGAAAGGTGGGAGAGATAGAAGTAGACAGAGGAACAATAGAAAGGTGGGAGAGATAGATGTAGACAGAGAAACAATAGAAAGGTGGGAGAGATAGAAGTAGACAGAGGAACAATAGAAAGGTGGGAGAGATAGAGGTAGACAGAGGGACAATAGAAAGACGGGAGAGATAGAGGTAGACAGAGCAACAATAGAAAGATGGGAGAGATAGAAGTTGACAGAGGAACAATAGAAAGATGGGAGAGATAGAGGTAGACAAAAGGAAAAGGTCATGAACGGTTAGATATATTCTATAATGTCCGCCTGCACGCAATCATATTTTTGTCTCAACCAAATTCAAATTGACAAATATTCCGACTATTAATCTAAGCAGTCACCATTAACTTAAGTGGGCATGGACGCGTTGTATCGATAGTTTAGTCTCCATATCTGCACCTTTCGGCCGGACACATTCCTCATCGGCATGGGTCCGTACGTTTTGATTAACAAGTGCCCGGACTGCCGCCATTGTGTGTTACTTTCGATTTAAACTGCGAAGGTTTCTTTAACGTGCGCGATCGCACACGAGTCCAATTGCTTCTCGCCGTTTTCCGAAAGGGCCAGACATCAGATTAATCTACCCAGAGACTAGGAGAGGGCTAGATATCAGATCTCACTAACCAGAGACAAGGAGAGGGCTAGATATCAGATCTCACTAACCAGAGACAAGGAGAGGGCTAGACATCAGATCTCACTACTAAGATACCAAGAGAGATCTAGACATCAGATCTCACTAACCAGAGACAAGGAGAGGGCTAGACATCAGATCTCACTACTAAGATACCAAGAGAGATCTAGACATCAGATCTCGCTACCCAGATACCAAAAGAGATCTAGACATCAGATCTCACTAACCAGAGACAAGGAGAGGGCTAGATATCAGATCTCACTACTAAGATACCAAGAGAGATCTAGACATCAGATCTCACTAACCAGAGACAAGGAGAGGGCTAGACATCAGATCTCACTACTAAGATACCAAGAGAGATCTAGACATCAGATCTCGCTACCCAGATACCAAAAGAGATCTAGACATCAGATCTCACTAACCAGAGACAAGGAGAGGGCTAGATATCAGATCTCACTACTAAGATACCAAGAGAGATCTAGACATCAGATCTCACTAACCAGAGACAAGGAGAGGGCTAGACATCAGATCTCACTACCCAGATACCAAAAAAGATCTAGACATCAGATCTCGCTACCCAGATACCAAAAGAGATCTAGACATCAGATCTCACTACCCAGAGACCAGGAGATTGCTGGATATCAGATCTCACTACCCAGATACCAAAAGAGATCTAGATATCAGATCTCACTACCCAGAGACCAGGAGAGGGCTAGATATCAGATCTCACTACCCAGATACCAAAAGAAATCTAGACATCAGATCTCACTACCCAGATACCAAAAGAGATCTATTATACATATCAGATCTCACTACGCAGAGACCAGGAGATGGCTAGACATCAGTTCTCACTACCCAGATACCAAAAGAGATCTAGACATCAGATCTCACTACCCAGAGACCAGGAGAGGGCTAGACATCAGATCTCACTACCCAGAGTCTGGGAGAGGGTAAAGCCATGAAATCACCACGATTGTTGAAAATGTCCTACCGCCTATTGTTAGAATCAAACCAGAACCCTGCTGTCCAGATGCCGACGTGTACTATCTAAGCCATCCAGTCACATGACAATATCTAAACTATCCAGTCACATGTCAATTTCTAAACCATCCATTCACATGTCAATATCTAAACCATCCATTCACATGTCAATATCTAAACCATCCAGTCACATGACAAAGCCGTCAAGTTGAAACTTTCTGATAAAATAAAGCAAGGCAGACCCAGAGAATGGCTACAAAGAACATTTACTAGGGAAAGCTCAACCATGGGACTAAACAACAACCAACAACTACAAGAACTAGCAGCAGATCGTCAATCAAGGACAACTGTGACTTCCGCACTTTCTGACGTCTTCGGCTCGAGAGGAAATAGTTAACTGAATTACTTACAGAATTACTTACTGAATTACTTACTGAATTACTTACAGAATTACTTACAGAATTACTTACTGAATTACTTACTGAATTACTTACAGAATTACTTACAGAATTACTTACTGAATTACTTACAGAATTACTTACAGAATTACTTACTGAATTACTTACTGAATTACTTATAGAATTACTTACTGAATTACTTACTGAATTACTTATAGAATTACTTACTGAATTACTTACTGAATTACTTACTGAATTACTTATAGAATTACTTACAGAATTACTTACTGAATTACTTACTGAATTACTTATAGAATTACTTACTGAATTACTTACAGAATTACTTACAGAATTACTAAACTAAATTTAGTTCGTTCAGATATTCGTACCGTATTTGGGGGCCTCGGTAGCCTAGTTGGGAAAACCACCCGACTGGGCTACCGACGTTCTGACAACCCGTGTTCGATTCCCGCTGGGAGCAGTGTGAATTGTACTCGTGGTTGGAAAAAAAAAAATACCCCCACGGTGGACCCAGCCGTTGGCAGAAATAGGTACCAGGGTATTACCCTGGGAAGGTGAGGAATGTCACCTCGCATCTGAGTTTCGATGCTTGAGGCGACACTATCCAGAAATCTCCGAACATTTCTGGATAGGCGGCCGAGCACATATGGGTGGAAACTCGCTTGCTAAGACGCCGGTTCAAGTCTCGTACTTTACCTTGACCTTTATTCGTACCCACAGAGTTGATCAATTATCTCGGAAACTGTTTCATGAATTTATGTAATTCATTTTCATGAAATCTTATTTTTTTTTTTTTTTTTACCGATTTTAAGATTTTTGTAACAATTAGGTACCAAGGTTGTCTGAATTTTGCATAAATCGTTTTTTGTGATAAAATTTTAGAAAAATATCAAACCGTGTGTTCTAACATTAGATTTTACTGTAAATTATGTTAATTTTTAATAAAACTCTCAGTGGATTGCGTCTTACAAGTTATGGTTCAGTGAGCACGAGTTGGTGCTAAGATTGCGTGGAGAGCACGTGAAATTTGCCTTTTTAAACGGTGAGTTGATTACAACAAATGTGGGTTTTGTAAAATCCTAACAATTAGGACAACAAAACAAAGAAAATTATTTCCAAATTATATTTTTATATACCTCAAAGAAGCAAAAATCTTTCCTAAATGTATGACAGTAGGGAATAAAAATAGAATTAAGGTCGGGGAAAAACAAATATTTCACGCAGAAATACATCAAACAGGTTCCAAGATAATTAATAAACTCTGTAGGCACGAATATCTGAAAGAACTGTAACTAACTAACTAACCAACTAACTAACTAAATAACTAACTGACTAACTAACAAACTAACTAACTAACTAAATAACCAACCGACTAACCAAATAACCAACTAACAAACTAACTAACTAAATAACCAACTAACTAATTAACTAACTAACTAAATAAACAACGAACTAACTAACTAATTAACTAACTAACCAACTAACTAACCAACTAACGAACTAACAAACTAACCAACTAACTAACCAACTAACTAGTCAACTAACTAACTAACTAACCAACTATCTAACTAACTAACCAACTAACTAACTAACCAACTAACTGACTAACTAACTAACTAATTAACTAACTAACTAACTAACCAACTAACGAACTAATTAACCAACTAACTAACTAACTATCTAACTAACTAACCAACTAACAAACTAACTAACTAACTAATTAACTAACTAACTAACTAACTAAACAACTAACTAAATAACTAAATAACCAACCAACTAACTAAATAAATAACTAACTAACCAACTAACTAACTAACTAATTAAATAACTAACTAACTAACCAACGAACATACAAACTAACAAACTAACTAGTCAACTAACTAACTAACCAATTAGCTAACTAACAAAACTAACCCACTAACTAACCAACTAACTAACCAACTAACTAACTAATTAACCAACTAACTAACTAACTACCTAACCAACTAACAAACAAACAAACTAAAGAACTAACTAACAAACCAACTAACTAACCAACTAACTAACTAACCAACTAACTAACTAACCAACAAACTAACTAACTAAATAACTAACTAACTAACTAACTAATTAACTATCTAACTAATTAACTAACCAACTAACTAACTAGCTAACTAACTAACTAACCAACTAACTAACTAAGTAACTAACCAAATAACTAACTAACCAACTAACTAACTAACCAACTAACTAACTAACTAACCAACTAACTAATTAACCAACTAACTAACTCAACAACTAACTAATTATCTAACTAACTCACTCACTCACTCATTCACTAACTCACTCACGCACTCACTCACTCACTCACTCACTTAATAACTAACCAACGTAATAACTAACGTAATAATTAACTAACTAGTTTAGTGACTAACAAATTAAGTAACTAAAAAATAAAAAAAATTAACTGACTAACGTACATACTTAGTTAATAATTAACTAACTAATTAGCTAAGCAAATAACTAGCTATAAAAGGTATTTAATTAACTTGCTTATTTAACGAAAAATTAAATAACTAAATTAATAACTAAAAAGGTAGCTAAAAAAATAAATAACTAAATAATTATCAAGTCAAAAAACTAACTAACTAAAAATTTAACAAGGTTAGAAAAAACTAACGAACTAAATAACTAGCTAGCTAAAAAAAATTAAGGAACTAAACAACTAGCTAAAAAAAACTAATGAATTAAAAAAATAAATAGATAAAAAATAATGAATTAAAAAACTAATTAGCTAAATATACTGACTAACTAATTTAAAAAACTAGCTAAGCAAATAAATAACTAAAGAAATTAATTAACTTACTGAGAAAAAACTATCTAAATAATAAACTAACCAACTAACTAAATAACTAACTGACAAACTAACAACTAACTAACGAACTAACTGACAAACTAACTAACTAACTAACTAACTAACTAACTAAATAATTAACTGACTACCTAATTAACTGACTAACTAACTAATTAACTAAATAAATAACTAACTAACTAATTAACTAACTAACTTCATTAAATAAATAAATAACTAAATAACTAACAAACCAACTACATAAAAAAATAAATAACTAAGTAAAAGAATAACTAACACAATAACTTACTAACTAAATAACTAACAAAGTAAAAAACTAACTAACTAAATAACTAACAAAGTAAATAACTTACTAACTAAATAACTTACTAACTAAATAACTAACTAATAAAGTAAATAACTTACTAACTAAATAACTTACTAAGTAAATAACTAACAAAGTAAATAACTTACTAACTAAATAACTAACAAAGTAAATAACTTACTAACTAAATAACTTACTAACTAAATAACTAACTAACAAAGCAAATAACTTAGTAAATAAATAACTAACAAAGTAAAAAAATAACTAACTAAATAACTAACAGAGTAAATAACTTACTAACTAAATAACTTACTAACTAAATAACTAACTAACAAAGTAAATAACTTACTAACTAAATAACTTACTAATTAAATAACTAACAAAGTAAATAACTTACTAACTAAATAACTTACTAACTAAATAACTAACAAAGTAAATAACTTACTAACTAAATAACTTACTAACTAAATATCTAACTAACAAAGTAAATAACTTACTAACTACATAACTTACTAACTAAATAACTAACTAACTACCTAACTAAGTAAATAAGTTACTAACTAAATAACGTACTAACTAAATGACTAACTAACTAACTAAATAACTAACTAACTAAATAACTAACTAACAAAGTAAATAACTTACTAAATAATAACTAACAAAGTAAATAACTAACTAAATAACTAACAAAGTAAATAACTTACTAACTAAATAAATAACAAAGTAAATAAATAACAAAGTAAATAACTAACTAACTAAAAAACTAACAAAGTAAATAACTTACTAACTAAATAACTTTCTAACAAAATAACTAACTAACGAAATAACTAACTAACTAACTAACTAAGTAAATAACTTACTAACTAAATAACTTACTAACTAAATAACTAACTAACTAAATAACTAACTAACAAAGTAAATAACTAACTAACTAACTAAATAACTAACAATGTAAATAACTAACTAACTAAATAACTAACAAAGTAAATAACTAACTATCTAACTAAATAACTAACAAAGTAAATAACTAACTAACTAAATAACTAACTAACAAAGTAAATAACTAACTAAATAACTAACAAACAAAGTAAATAACTAACTAAATAACTAACAAACAAAGTAAATATCTAACTAACTAAATAACTAACAAACAAAGTAAATATCTAACTAACTAAATAACTAACAAACAAAGTAAATATCTAACTAACTAAATAACTAACAAACAAAGTAAATATCTAACTAACTAAATAACTTACTAATTAAATAACTAACAAACCAACTAACTAAATAAATAACTAAAAAAAACAACGAGCGAACTTTAGCGCATGAATTATATGTGAGTACTTAATGTTGATTTATCTTTCTGCAAGAACACACGTGCTGAAATCGACTCAAGTAGCAGTGACACAAACTGTGAGCTCAATACGTCAAGCGAGTAGATGTTCTCCCACCTTTCCCGATCTATCCTCGTGCTCTTCGTAAAGTGGGCTGTGTCTAAACGATCTTCTTCATCCCAATATTATAGTAATCTCATCATTATCATCAAGTGCCATATCTGCTGGCGTAGGTGATCATGTCTCTCCACAATTTTTGATCTCGACAGTTATTTATCATTTCTGTTGTTGACCTTCTGCCAAACCATTCTCTTAAGCTGTCTGGTGTCTTTTCTCTTTGCTTCCCTCTATCTCTTCGTCCCTCAATTTTCCCAGTTGTTACAATATATTCCAGCTGTTCTCTTCTCATTACATGGCCAAAAAATGATGATTGTTTCTTCCTAATATTGGAAATTAGCTCTCTTTTTGCTTTGGTCTCTTTCAGAACATTTTCATTACTCTTCTTAGCTGTCCGTGGTATTCTCAACATTCTTCTGTAAAACCACATTTCTACAGACTCCAGTGATTTCCTTCTCTGTTGTCCTATTTCCATGATTCACGTCCATATGCTAAGACTGGCTCTTTCATAACATTTAAGAACTCTCTTTGTTGTTTCTATTGTCAAAAATGGATTACACAGTGTCCTCGTCATTTTCTGGAAAGCTGTTTTTGCCTGAGCCATTCTACATCTCACCTCTTTTGTACATCTTCCATCTGGGGTTAACAAAGTTCCTAAATATTTAAATTAATTTACCTGTTTTAATATTGTTCCACCTGTCTTTATTGTACATTGCGATGATGTTTTCCTGTGTTACTACCATTACTTCTGTCTTTTAAGTATTAAGACTGAGTCCTTCATTTTTATTTTCCTTCACTATAATGTCTAACATTTCTTGTAACTCATTTAATTTCTTGTAACTCATTTAATTTCTTGTAACTCATTTAATTTCTTGTAACTCATTTAATTTCTTGTAACTCATTTAATTTCCTGTAACTCATTTAATATCTTGTAACTCATTTAATATCTTGTAACTCATTTAATTTCTTGTAACTCATTTAATATCTTGTAACTCATTTAATGTCTTGTAACTCATTTAATTCCTTGTAACTCATTTAATTTCTTGTAACTTAAAGTAATCTAAGGGCAGTAATCGCCAAATGGCGTCCCTTCTTGAGCATTCCGTCTACATTCTGTCAACATGCGGTCGCTTATTCAAACGTGAAAGCGTTACTAAGCGCATGTACAACCCTGCTTCTATTCTGCGACGTCGTCGCCGTGACCTGCCAGCTGTGGGAGTAAGTTCCGATTGATTTTATTTGGATCCAGCGTGGAGTTTTAGCGAATTAAAATAAAAGGGAGGGAATCGGTTCGTTATGGATGTTCAGAGCTCGTGCAGGTTGTCATAGGCTGATTTGTCCATCTTTTGATGCTACTCGCCCATGTTAGTCTTGGTCTGCCTTTGTCTCTTGCTTTGATGGTACAGGTTGTCATAGGCTGACTTGTCCATCTTTTGATGTTACTCGTCCATGTTAGTCTTGGTCTGCCTCTCTTGCTTTGATGGTGCAGGTTGTCATAGGCTGACTTGTCCATCTTTTGATGTTACTCGTTCATGTTAGTCTTGGTCTGCCTCCGTCTCTTGCTTTGATGGTGCAGGTTGTCATAGGCTGACTTGTCCATCTTTTGATGTTACTCGTCCATGTTAGTCTTGGCCTGCCTCTGTCTCTTGCTTTGATGGTGCAGGTTGTCATAGGCTGACATGTCCATCTTTTGATGTTACTCGTCCATGTTAGTCTTGGCCTGCCTCTGTCTCTTGCTTTGATGGTGCAGGTTGTCATAGGCTGACATGTCCATCTTTTGATGTTACTCGTCCATGTTAGTCTTGGCCTGCCTCTGTCTCTTGCTTTGATGGTGCAGGTTGTCATAGGCTGACTTGTCTCCGCCTCCACTTTTCTTATCAAAATCAAGAGATCAACGTTCTTTTATCGTTTGTAGTCAGCTGTGATTTGCTGATTCTTTCGGCACAGTATATCCGACTTCAACGACGTATTTTAGAAACGGATTGCCTTCTCCCTTTGATTCTTACTTGGTCAGACTATTTATCCGGAAGGGTATGTTGAAGGCTTTACGTGATTTGTAGACGATTAACCTCCAGTGTGTTACCGGGGCCTTATTATGAGGCAAGTAAAGAATAGTGACACTGTGACCTTCCAGGCATGTCGTAAGAGGCGACTAAGGCGGTTGATCGATGGCTTGACAAGCTGTCATTGTAAAAAGTGTTGTTATGGAAACAGAGCCATAGATTTTAGAAGCAGTGATCTCTGCAATATGTGCCATTTTGGCACGCAAGATTTCTGTTTTTGAGATTGTGGTTCTGCCCTATGTGCCGACTTCGGCTCGAAAGGACAATAGATAGATAGATTAGTAGACGACACCGATTTGAACGACGTTTCGGTTCAATAGGCCTTCAGCAGAAACAAAAAACATAATATACCATTTTTTCTATTTTTATGTCACACTTTTCCCTCACATTCACCTTGACTGCAGCTTCGTATTTGTATTTCTTTGTATTTCTTTGTATTTCTTTGCCTTAACCCCTTATTTAGCCGGAATCGGGGGGGGGGGGGGATATTCCAAATCTAGATCATTATACGTTTGTGCGTTTCTCCTTGTAACAAGACACGAATAGTGATCTGGATTTTCCAACACGGGGTCAGACAAGGCTGTGTTCTGTCGCTGAATTTTCTTAACTTTACAGCGAAAATATTATGAGATCAATATTAGATATAAAAGTAATTGAAGTCAACGGTCACAACATAAACAATTTGCGATGTGCGGATGACACAGTCTTAATAGCAGAGACAGAGAATGAACTACAAGAAATGATAGACATAATAGTACAAGAAAGCAACAAGAAAGGTCTCCGTCTGAATAGTAAGAAAACAGAAGTAATGGTTATATCGAAGAAACAATAATCACCATCATGCAGCATAAAAATAAACAGGACAAATCTGAAACAAGTGGAGAGCGTCAAATACTTGGGCACAATAATAACATCAGATGGAAGATGTACCACAGAAATAAAAAGTAGAATAGCTCAGGCCAAAATAGCATTTCAGAAAATGAAAAATATCTTATGTAACAAATCTATGTCAATAGAAGTGAGAAAGAGAGTTCATCGGTGCTATATAGAACCAATTCTGACCTATGGAGGTGAATCATGGACAGTAGACAAACAAATGAAAAGACGATTAGAGGCCACAGAGATGGGATTTCTCAGAAGAATGTTGAAAGTTCCCTGGACAGCTAAAAAGACCAACGTGGAAGTTCTCAAAGAGGCCAACACAAAAAGGGAGCTCATAAAAAACATCAGAAAGAAACAATCAACATTTTTCAGGCACATCATGAGAAGAGGAAAGTTGGAATACTTGGTTACAACTGACAAAATAAAAGGAAAGAGAGATCGCGGACGACAAAGAGAGAAAATACTAGATACCTTGGTGTCATGGCATAGAAAACAGTCAACAACAGAACTGATTCGATGTACTGTAGATAGACGATTGTGGAAGGACATGATCACCTTCGCCAATTGATATTGCACATGATTATGATACGTTCCTTGATTCTGGTTCAAACAGTCAGATATGAGTCTGAGATTACTTTTCTTTCAGAACTGTGAGCTACTTCTCGAAGTAATGTGTGCTTAATTTCGCATTCACTATTTCGAATCTATATATTAATTACCAAATCAGCGTACACCACACAGCAGTAAAATTAGTTAACCCCTCGCTTTGGCCTCGTGCAGTAATATGCACATTTGCTATAACACATGTCATAATTTCCAATTAAATTAAATTCTCTTTAATATCGAAATACATTGGATGTGACCCCGGGCTCAATCTCCCCCACTTTCATTTGTCGACCTGATACTGTGCAATGTCACGTGCAGCTATTTAGACACTTGCGCGAGGCTTTTTTTTAAGTAATTGTCCCATGATGCAGTGGGTGAGCTCACGCAGACGGGCTCGTGTGACGGGATACGATTTTGAAAGAGAGAGCGAGAGAGAGAAAGAGGGAGAAAGAGAGAGAGAGAGAGAGAGAGAGAGAGAGAGAGAGAGAGAGAGAGAGATTGACATGTCGCGTATTAATGGTAATTGTTTGATGTATAGTAGCCTCCGTCAGTCATAGTTGACTATAGTAGCCACCGTCAGTCATAGTTGACTATAGTAACCTCCGTCAGTCATAGTTGACTATAGTAACCTCCGTCAGTTATAGTTGACTATAGTAGCCACCGTCAGTTATAGTTGACTATAGTAACCTCCGTCAGTTATAGTTGACTATAGTAGCCACCGTCAGTCATAGTTGACTATAGTAACCTCCGTCAGTCATAGTTGACTATAGTAGCCACCGTCAGTCATAGTTGACTATAGTAGCCTCCGTCCGTTATAGTTGACTATAGTAACCTCCGTCAGTTATAGTTGACTATAGTAACCTCCGTCAGTCATAGTTGACTATAGTAGCCTCCGTCAGTCATAGTTGACTATAGTAGCCTCCGTCAGTCATAGTTGACTATAGTAGTCTCCGTCAGTCATAGTTGACTATAGTAGCCTCCGTCAGTCATAGTTGACTATAGTAGCCTCCGTCAGTCATAGTTGACTATAGTAACCCCGTCAGTCATAGTTGACTATAGTAGCCTCCGTCAGTCATAGTTGACTATAGTAACCTCCGTCAGTCATAGTTGACTATAGTAGCCTCCGTCAGTCATAGTTGACTATAGTAGCCTCCGTCAGTCATAGTTGACTATAGTAGTCTCCGTCAGTCATAGTTGACTATAGTAGCCTCCGTCAGTCATAGTTGACTATAGTAGTCTCCGTCAGTCATAGTTGACTATAGTAGCCTCCGTCAGTCATAGTTGACTATAGTAGCCTCCGTCAGTCATAGTTGACTATAGTAACCTCCGTCAGTCATAGTTGACTATAGTAGCCTCTGTCAGTCATAGTTGACTATAGTAGCCTCCGTCAGTCATAGTTGACTATAGTAACCTCCGTCAGTCATAGTTGACTATAGTAACCTCCGTCAGTCATAGTTGACTATAGTAACCTCCGTCAGTCATAGTTGACTATAGTAGCCTCCGTCAGTCATAGTTGACTATAGTAACCTCCGTCAGTCATAGTTGACTATAGTAGCCTCCGTCAGTCATAGTTGACTATAGTAGCCTCCGTCAGTCATAGTTGACTATAGTAGCCTCCGTCAGTCATAGTTGACTATAGTAACCTCCGTCAGTCATAGTTGACTATAGATTTTCCAGCTCCCCTAGAAATGTTATATTTTCTTGACTTTCTCTGTGTATTCCCTTGTTCTATGAATCTGTCAGCTTCTTGTTTGAGTTGCAGCTTTAGAGTGTGTTTCCAAAGATTGCGGTCTGCAGCTATGTCTTCCCAGGCTGCAGGGTTTATGTTCAGAGTCTTCATGTCACGTTTACACACGTCTAGAAATCTGAGTTTTGGGCGCCCCCTAGTTCTTTTGCAATCTGCTAGTTGTCCATAAAGTATATCTCTTGATATGAGGCCATCTTTCATACGCTGTAAGTGGTCAAGCCAGCGTAACCTACGTTGTTTGAGCAGCGTGTAGATGTTCGGTAAGCCTGTGCGAGTCATGACCTCCACGTTTGTCACTTTATCCTTCCAGGTGATACCAAGAATACGGCGTAGACATCACATATGGAATACATTTAGCCTTCTCTCCTGCTTTACATAGATTGTCCAAGATTCGCTGCCATACAGGAGGATGCTAATTATACAGGCATTGTAAACTGCGGTCATTGTTTTAATTGTGAGTTTGCTGTTTTACCAGACACGTCTAGAAAGACGGGCTAAGGTGGTAGCGGCTTTACCAATACGAGTGTCAACTTCTGTATCTAAAGATAGTTTGTTGCTGATGATGGACCCCAGGTAATTAAACTGCCGCTCGATATCAAGTCTATAGTTATCGATTACTTTGATTTCTATAGTCCGCTTTGGTTGTTTGGTTATAGAAATATTCGGTATCACTGCAAAGGAATTAAAATCCATAATCGCTCAACTGCCCGTGCCAGTGGAATCATCCACATTAATATCTCATCTTACCATACCAGTTTATCATCATCATCATCATCATCATCATCATCATCATCATCATCATCATCATCGTGTACCCTGCCGGTTGGCGTAGGCGATCATGTCCCTCCACAATCCTCTATCTACAGTTTATCATACCAGTGGATAAAGAGATGCAGCGAAGACGATGGCGCTGGATAGGACACACACTACGGAAGCCAACTGAGAGTATTACACAACAGGCCCTTTTTGGAATCACCCGGGGAAAAGACAAGGAGGAAGACCAAAAATTTTCTTGCGAAGACAACAGAAGCAGAGATGAAGATAATGGGGAAGACATGGAATGTTCTTAAAAGAATGGCAAAAAACAGAACGACTTGGAAAGTGTTTATTGAAGACCTATGCTCCACAGGGAGCTAAAAAGGAGGAGAAGATTAAGACTATCTCATCTCCCAAATAAAGAAATGTAGCTGTAGTCCCCATTATAGCATTCTCAGCACACGCCAAAAGATATAAGGCGAAACGGCACAAAAAGTAAACACAGCCAACTGTTCCCTGTCATACGATATCATCATTCATCGTAAACAATTGGAATATCGAAACATGATCAAAACGGATGAGACACACAGCTCACGGTGTGCACAGAGCACTTAACTCAGTAGCTCCTGCAACAAGCCGGACTTGGAATATGAGGAAACTGCAACAAGGAACACTTTCATACATAATAATTTGCTTGTTACACTTTTGTCTAAACTTTGTAATTTATCTTATCTTTCTTTTAGTTTATCTGCGCTGTACCATTTTTTGATTATTTTACATATATCATCTCGCCATCTGCTGGTTCACGATAAAGTATATATCTTGGTATGCGGCCGTAAGTGGCTAATATGTTTTGATCGTGTTTCGATATTCCGATTGTTTACGATGAGTGATAATATCGTATGATGGGGAACAGATGGCCGTGTTCACTTTCTGTGCGGTTTCGCCTTATGTCTTTTAGCGTGTGTTGAGACCACTACGATGGGGACTACAGCTACCTTTCTTTGTTTGGGAGATGAGATAGTCTTAATTTTCTTCTACCTTTCAGCTCCCTGTGGAGCATAGGTCTTCAACAAACACTTTCCAAGTCGTTCTGTTTTTTGTCATTCTTTTAAGATCATTCCATGTCTTCCCCATCATCTTCATCTCTGCTTCTGTCTGTCTTCTTCAAGAATTCCTTGGTCTTCCTCCTTGTCTTTTCCCCTGATGATTCCAAAAAAGGGCCTGTCGTGTAATACTCTCAGTTGGCTTCCGTAGTGTGTGTCCTATCCAGCGCCATCGTCTTCGCTGCATCTCTTTATCCACTGGTATGATAAACTGAGCAATTATGGATTTTAATTCCTTTGCAGTGATACCGGGGCCTTCCATAAGTGGCCAATCCAGCGTAACTTACATTATTTGAGCAGTGTGTAGATGTTCGGGAGGAGGGAGGATGGGGGTAATTGTTTGATGTTTTCAACTAAAATGTGGGTGTTTATGTTAGACAAATGCCATCGTTCTCTCTAGCAATATGTCTGAAAACTGGTCAGCGAATCATAGCTGACAGTTTCCGGCAGGATAAAGTGAACTTGAACTCTGCAGATCCTTCTCCACCTCTACGTGGTGCCTCTAGAAAGAAACTGACCAAACTAGTCTGACCAAAAGAGTATAGATCGAGAGGGAAGGCAAACTGGTACTAAAATTACGGTACTAAGTCGGATACACTGGGCTGAAAAAATTCAAGGTTCTACAGCTTAAACAACAACAACACAATCGATCCACATTCATTTAACCTCCTCGATCTTCATCTATTACTTTAATAGTAACAATATTTAGATAGACAGACAGACAGACAGACAGACAGACAGACAGACAGACAGATAGATAGATAGATAGATAGACAGACAGACAGACAGACAGACAGACAGACAGACAGACAGACAGACAGACAGACAGACAGATAGATAGATAGATAGATAGATAGATAGATAGATAGATAGATAGATAGATAGATAGATAGATAGATAGATAGATAGATAGATAGATAGATAGATAGATAGATAGATAGATAGATAGATAGATAGATAGATAGATAGATAGATAGATAGATAGATAGATAGATAGATAGATAGATAGATAGATAGTATGGATGGATGGATGGATGGATGGATGGATGGATGGATGGATGGATGGATGGATGGATGGATGGATGAATGGATGGATGGATAGATGGATTCATGGATGGATGGATGGACGGATGGACGGATGGATGGATGGATTCATGGATGGATGTATGGATGTACGGATGGATGGATGGATGGATGGATTCATGGATGGATGTATGGATGGATGAATGGATGGATGGATGGATGGATCGCTGGATGGATGGATGGATGAATGGATGGATGGATGGATGGATGGATGGATGGATGGATGGATGGATGGATGGATGGATGAACGGATGGACGGACGGACGGACGGATGAAATATGAATGAAAATATTACGGGACAGGTCTTTTTCCGGAACCCTCAAAGAAGAAGTCAAAAGAGAAGCCAAATATATGTACTTGGAGAAAGCAGGTGAAAACGGAGATGAAGAAGATGAGAAAGTAATGGAAAGATCTTAAGAGAATGGTAAGAAACAGAACGGATTGGAAAGTATTTCTTGAAGACCTATGCTCCACAGGGAGCTGAAAGGAAGACAAAAAGTAGAAATTTGTCCTAGTTTGTTTCTCTTTCTTTCTCTTAGTTTGAAAATATGTTATCCCCAACGCTTGGTTTTCAAATGTCCGGAGACAGAACAAGAAGAATATCTCAGGCTCGATTTGTTTCTGCGCTAACCGGTATGGGGCATGGGGCCCCAGACTTTCTGACTCCACAAAGGGCACGGAAAAAGAACTGGAAAAGCATGCACATAGCCGTCACGGTGTTTTATGAGCAGCGCAGCGCCGCAGATCAGCGTGAAAACCTGTCACTTCAAAGAAAATTCAGTTCAAAAAAACGATGGCCGCCCAACTTCTTCCCGTGTCGGATTTTTTGTGAAAGGCATCTTGGGTAATTACGGAATCTCGGCAGTTCACAGCCCTCGGCGTGATGTCGTTGGGGATAGAAGTTTTATGACTCGCGATATGTGGCAAAAAATTGTCTTTTCTATAAAGTCTTGGAGGAGAGGATTTGGGCGTGATGGGAGGGTGTATGGTATTTGGAAGTTGAGGAGGAGGAGTACAGAGAGTGGAGGGTGATTGGGAGATACAGAGAAAAATATAAAGAAGGGTGAGTTTTAATTTAGTATGGGAAGTAAGAATGGAATAAAGAGAGAGAGAGAGAGAGATAAAGAGATAAAGAGAGAGAGATAAAGAGAGAGATAAAGAGAGAGATAAAGAGAGAGATAAAGAGAGAGATAAAGAAAGAGATAAAGGCAGAGAGATTGTGTGTGTATGTGTGTGTGTGTGTGTGTGTGTGTGTTGAATCGAAAATGATGGAGAATGCTGAAGAGAATAAGGAATACATGGAATGATTGAAAAATAAAAAAGAATACACTGAAGTACTGAAGAAAAAGATAGAATGGATGAAGGACTTCCTAACATTCTTTTTGACCATATACAAATATCATCATCATGTGCCATACCGGTTGGCGTAGGTGATCATGTCCCTCCACAATCTTCTATCTACAGTGCATCGTATCAGTTCTGTTGTTGACAGTTTTCCATGCCATGACACCAAGCTATCCAGTATTTTCTCTCTTTGTCGTCCGCGATCTCTCTTTCCTTTTATTTTGCCAGTTGTAACCAAGTATTCCAACTGTCCTCTTCTCATGATGTGCTCTAAAAATGTTGATTGCTTCTATTGCATAACTATACCTATAACCATAACTATAACTATAACTATAACTATAACCATAACTATAACCATATCTATAACCATAACTTTAACCATAACTTTAACCATAACTATAACCATATCTATAACCATAACTATAACCATAACTATAACCATAACTATAACCATAACTATAACCATAACTATAACTATAACCATAACCATAACCATAACCATAACCATAACCATAACTATAACTATAACTATAACCATAACTATAACCATAACTATAACCATAACCATAACCATAACTATAACCATAACCATAACTATAACCATAACTATAACCATAACTATAACTATAACCATAACTATAACTATAACCATAACTATAACTATAACCATAACTATAACCATAACTATAACCATAACCATAACTATAACCATAACCGTAGCCTACAAATCTTTATCGAAAAGTCCTGAATCCCTCGAGGTCATATGTCCCAGATGTGTTCCATTTTTCTTATTTAATTTCAGATAAAGCTGAGATAAAGTGAGATAAGCTGAGATAAAGTGAGAGAACTTTTCCCTGCCAGTGGTTCAGACTCAGGAACGGTCAGGTCAAACAGTGGAAGCACAGCCGTTTGTCAATGATGATGCTTTAGTACCGACCTTTTGACAACCCGTGTTCGATTCCCGATAGAAGCGGTGTAAGCTGTACTCGTGGTTGGGCAAATAAGATGCTCCCGAGTTGACCCAGCCGCTGACAGAAATGGATACCAGGGTAGTACTTTGGGAAGGTGAGGAATGCCGCCTCGCATCGTGAGTTTCGATGCTTGAAGCGACACTATCCAGAAGTCTCCGAACATTTCTGGATAGGTGGCCGAGCACAAGTGGGTGGAAACTCGTGTGCTAAGAGGCCGGTTCAAGTCTCGTACTTGACCCTGACCTTTACTATTACTTTTTTTACTTTAGTTCATCTTATCTTTTTTTCTTTTCTTTCCTTCGATTTACTCCTAATTCAAATTGTCTGCCCTCCCCCCCCCCCCTCCCCCCCCCCACCCCCTTTTCTCTTATACTTCCACAGCCTTACATCATTTATCCTCATGTTTCTTAATTCCTCACTCTCTTCACCTCTTCACCTCTGTCTCTCTCTTTCTCTATCACTCCCCATCTCTCTCTCTTTCTATATATATATATTATATATATATATATATATATATATATATATATATATATATATATATATATACCAACTTTGTGCTATGAGAGTCAAACATGGACCCTTTCTAAATCACATTTAAGAAAGATCAATACATGTGAGATGCGATGCTTGAGAAAAGTAACAAACAGCACAAGAAGAGAAAGAATACCAAATGAAACCATAAGAAAAATGGTAGGAACTAAACCCTGCCAAGAATATATAGAACAACAACAATTTAAATGGTTGGGCCACCTGGTCAGAATGAATCCTCACCAATCACCATCTAGGGCGTTCTTCTCGAGAATGCATGGAAAAAGATCAAGAGGAAGACCCAGGAGAAGATGGATAGATGCAGTGACAGAGACATGTAACAACAAAGGAAAATCACTAATTCAGACAGTTCGAGCAGCTCAAGAACGACAAATGATATAAACCACGACACCTTTTAGGTATCAGTGAGAAAGAGAAAAGAAGAAGATGGATAGATGCAGTGACAGTGACATGTAACAACAAAGGAAAATCACTAATTCAGACAGTTCGAGCAGCTCAAGAACGACAAATGATATAAACCACGACACCTTTTAGGTATCAGTGAGTAAGAGAAAGGAAATAAAATAGACATATATATATATATATATATATATTCTTTTCAAATCTTTATCCCTCGCTCTATCACATTCTTCATCCCTCACTCTATCACATTCTTCATCCCTCGCTCTATCACATTCTTCATCCCTCACTCTATCACATTCTTCATCCCTCACTCTATCACATTCTTCATCCCTCGCTCTATCACATTCTTCATCCCTCGCTCTATCACATTCTTCATCCCTCGCTCTATCACATTCTTCATCCCTCACTCTATCACATTCTTCATCCCTCACTCTATCACATTCTTCATCCCTCACTCTATCACATTCTTCATCCCTCACTCTATCACATTCTTCATCCCTCACTCTATCACATTCTTCATCCCTCGCTCCATCACATTCTTCATCCTTCACTCTATCACATTCTTCATCCCTCACTCTATCACATTCATCATCCCTCACTCTATCACATTCTTCATCCCTCACTCTATCACATTCTTCAATTAATTCGTTCTTTCTTTTCCTCAATAATTTTTTCTATTTTCTATTTTCTATTCTCTATCTATTCTCCAGTCCTCCATATACCTCTTTCTCATAATTCTCTAATCCCTCCTTCCCTAATCTTCAATTCCTTCTTTTCTCATTCTCTGTTTTTTTGTTTTTTTTTCGCAGTGTCTTTTTCTTTATTCTTTAATTCCTCTTTTTGTGTTTTTTAATTGCTTCTTTCTCTTTTCTCAAATTATTTTTTTTTTCTATTTTGTTAAAATTCTCCTTTCTCTTTTCTCAAAATCCCCTTTCTCTATTCTTTAATGTTTCTATTTTTTATGTTTAAAATTCCTCCTTTTTTATTATTATTATTACATGTTCCTCTTTTCTCTCATCTTTCATTCCTTTCTTTTGAGAAATTAGATCAGTTGGCAAAGGAAGGTTCAACAGGCACACAACTAGATACACCAGTTACATACCATCATAAGAAACAGATAATCAAATCAATCAGAGGACCACAAGCCCCAAATCAGGATGCCTTTCATAATATGAATAGATATGAACAAGTTATCATTATACGCCTAAGAACAGGACACAATCGACTCCATAGTCACATGTATACAAAATTCAAGATCGGCACCTCAACTACTTGTACATGTGGACAGGCGCCCCAGACTGCTGAACACATACTTCAAGACTGTACTGAATATAGTAGACTGAGGAAAACCCATTGGTCCATAGATACAATGCTACAGGCGCCCCAGACTGCTGAACACATACTTCAAGACTGTACTGAATATAGTAGACTGAGGAAAACCCATTGGTCCATTGATACAATGCTACAGGCGCCCCAGACTGCTGAACACATACTTCAAGACTGTACTGAATATAGTAGACTGAGGAAAACCCATTGGCCCATAGATACAACACTACAGGCGCCCCAGACTGCTGAACACATACTTCAAGACTGTACTGAATATAGTAGACTGAGGAAAACCCATTGGTCCATAGATACAACACTACAGACACCCCAGACTGCTGAACACATACTTCAAGACTGTACTGAATATAGTAGACTGAGGAAAATCCATTGGTCCATAGATACAACACTACAGGCGCCCCAGACTGCTGAACACATACTTCAAGACTGTACTGAATATAGTAGACTGAGGAAAATCCATTGGTCCATAGATACAACACTACAGGCGCCCCAGACTGCTGAACACATACTTCAAGACTGCACTGAATATAGTAGACTGAGGAAAACCCATTGGTCCATAGATACAATGCTACAGGTGTCCCAGACTGCTGAACACATACTTCAAGACTGTACTGAATATAGTAGACTGAGGAAAACCCATTGGTCCATAGATACAATGCTACAGACACCCCAGACTGCTGAACACATACTTCAAGACTGCACTGAATATAGTAGACTGAGGAAAACCCATTGGTCCATAGATACAACACTACAGACAAAACTATATGGGCCACTGCAAGAATTACAAAAGACAGTAAAATTTATACAGGAAACAACATTGCAGATATAGACAATACTTCAAATGAACGAAAGATAGATAGATTCCTTTCTCTATTCTCAAAATCCTCTCTCTCTCTCTCTCTCTCTCTCTCTCTCTCTCTATCTCTCTCTCTCTCTTCTCTCTATTCTTTAATTTCTGCTTCTTAACTCTTTCCTTCATAAATTCGCCCTCTCTAATTCATCAAACCTCCTACCTCTCAACTTCCAATTCTCTCCCTCCTCAATTTGTTATCTTATCTTATTCTCCTATAACATCCTCCTTAACAAGCATCTCCCCCACGACAACTCCTCCCACTCCATCCAATCACAATCTCAATCACCTCCTGTCAATAACCCAAAGTGCTCTAAGCCCCGCCCACTATTGACATATTCCCGACATAGATCTTCTCCCACACGATTCCCCCACTTTCTCTGGACGTATCTCCCATTTCATTATTTATGACCTCGACTGTTCTAAAAGATATCTTGCAGTGAAGCGGAGCAACACAATCCAATGCATCTAGAATATTTCAAACTGCCTCATCTACCTACTGTGCTCTCAATATGTCGCCATGTTTGGCATACAGCGCGTTATAGACCGTGTCCTGTGCTTTTTTCATTAGGCACGTATGTGATTTTATATGTTTTGTGTAGTTATCTGAATTATATGTGATTTTTGTGTGTATAGTCTCTTGAAAGAAGACATTTAAGATAGTTATAGAACATATAAATATATGCGAAATATATTCTCTGAAGATAGTAAAATCGATAAAGAAATAGGCATCTGATGTAACAAGCCAAACCAAACATTGGGTCAGCTATCCCTTTACTTCAACACAAAAAAATATTGGGTCAGCTATCCCTTTACTTCAATACAAACCAAATATTGTGTCAGCTATCTCCTATACTTCAATACAAACCAAATATTGGGTCAGCTATCCCTTTACTTCAATACAAACCAAATATTGGGTCAGCTATCCCTTTACTTCAATACAAACCAAATATTGGGTCAGCTATCTCCTATACTTCAATACAAACCAAATATTGGGTCAGCTATCTCCTATACTTCAATACAAACCAAATATTGGGTCAGCTATCCCTTTACTTCAATACAAACCAAATATTGGGTCAGCTATCTCCTATACTTCAATACAAACCAAATATTGGGTCAGCTATCTCCTATACTTCAATACAAACCAAATATTGGGTCAGCTATCTCCTATACTTCAATACAAACCAAATATTGGGACAGCTATCCCCTATACTTCAATACAAACCAAATATTGGGTCAGCTATCTCCTATACTTCAATACAAACCAAATATTGGGACAGCTATCTCCTATACTTCAATGCAAACCAAATATTCGGACAGCTATCCCCTATACTTAAAAAAAAAATTTGCGACAGCTATCCCTTATATACTTCAACACAAACCAAATATTGGGACAGCTATCCCCTATACTTCAACACAAACCAAATATTGGGACTGCTATCCTCTATACTCCAACACAAACCAAATATTGGGTCAGCTATCTCCTATACTTCAATGCAAACCAAATATTCGGACAACTATCCCCTATACTTCAAAACAAACAAAATATTGGGACAGCTATCCCTTATATACTTCAACACAAACCAAATATTGGGACAGTTATCCCCTATACTCCAACACAAGCCAAATATTAGGACAGCTATCCCCTATACTCTAACACAAACCAATTATTGGGACAGCTATCCCCTATACTCCAACACAAACCAAATATTAGGAGAACTATCCCCTATACTCCAACACAAACCAAATATTAGGACAGCTATCCCCTATACTCCAACACAAACCAAATATTAGGACAGTTATCCCCTATACTCCAACACAAAACAAATATTAGGACAGCTATCCCCTATACTCCAACACAAACCAAATATTAGGACAGCTATCCCCTATACTCCAACACAAACCAAATATTAGGACAGTTATCCCCTATACTCCAACACAAACCAAATATTAGGACAGTTATCCCCTATACTCCAACACAAACCAAATATTAGGACAGCTATCCCCTATACTCCAACACAAACCAAATATTAGGACAGCTATCCCCTATACTCCAACACAAACCAAATATTAGGACAGCTATCCCCTATACTCCAACACAAACCAAATATTAGGACAGTTATCCCCTATACTCCAACACAAACCAAATATTAGGACAGTTATCCCCTATACTCCAACACAAACCAAATATTAGGACAGTTATCCCTATACTCCGACACAAACCAAATATTAGGACAGCTATCCCTTATACTCCAACACAAACCAAATATTAGGACAGTTATCCCCTATACTCCAACACAAACCAAATATTAGGACAGTTATCCCCTATACTCCAACACAAACCAAATATTAGGACAGCTATCCCCTATACTCCAACACAAACCAAATATTAGGACAGTTATCCCCTATACTCCAACACAAACCAAATATTAGGACAGTTATCCCCTATACTCCAACACAAACCAAATATTAGAACAGCTATCCCCTATACTCCAACACAAACCAAATATTGGGACAGCTATCCCCTATACTCCAACACAAACCAAATATTAGCACAGTTATCCCTATACTCCAACACAAACCAAATATTAGGACAGCTATCCCCTATACTCCAACACAAACCAAATATTAGGACAGTTATCCCCTATACTCCAACACAAACCAAATATTAGGACAGTTATCCCCTATACTCCAACACAAACCAAATATTGGACAGCTATCCCCTATACTCCAACACAAACCAAATATTGGGACAGCTATCCCCTACTCCAAGACAAACCAAATATTAGGACAGCTATTCCTATTCTCCACACAAACCAAATATTAGGACAGTTATCCCCTATACTCCAACACAAACAAAATATTAGGACAGCTATCCCCATACTCCAACACAAACCAAATATTAGGACAGTTATCCCCTATACTCCAACACAAACCAAATATTAGGACAGCTATCCCCTATACTCCAACACAAACCAAATATTAGGACAGTTATCCCCTATACTCCAACACAAACCAAATATTAGGACAGTTATCCCCTATACTCCAACACAAACCAAATATTAGGACAATTATCCCCTATACTCCAACACAAACCAAATATTGGGACAGCTATCCTCTATACTCCAACACAAACCAAATATTGGGACAGCTATCCCAATAAACTCCAATACAAACCAAATATAGGGACAGCTATCCCCTATACTCCAACACAAACCAAATATTAGGACAGTTATCCCATATACTCCAACACAAACCAAATATTAGGACAGCTATCACAATAAACTCCAATACAAACCAAATATTGGGACAGCTATCCCCTATACTTCAAAGCAAACCAAATATTCGGACAGCTATCCCCTATACTCCAACACAAACCAAATATTGGGACTGCTATCCCCTATACTCCAACACAAACCAAATATTAATACAGCTATCCCATATACTTCAACACAAACCAAATATTGGGTCAGCTATCTCCTATACTTCAATACAAACAAAATATTGGGACAGCTATCCCCTATACTTCAATGCAAACCAAATATTCGGACAGCTATCACCTATACTCCAACACAAACCAAATATTGGGACTGCTATCCCCTATACTCCAACACAAACCAAATATTGGGTCAGCTATCTCCTATACTTCAATACAAACAAAGTATTGGGACAGCTATCCCCTATACTTCAATGCAAACCAAATATTCGGACAGCTATCCCAATAAACTCCAATACAAACCAAATATTGGGACAGTTATCCCCTATACTCCAACACAAACCAAATATTAGGACAGCTATCCCCTATACTGCAACACAAACCAAATATTAGGACAGCTATCCAATAAACTCCAATACAAACCAAATATTGGGACAGCTATCCCCTATACTTCAACAAAAACCAAATATTGGGACAACTATCCCCTATACTCCAAAACACAAATCAAATATTGGGACAGCTATCCCCTATACTTCAACACAAACCAAATATTGGAACAGCTATCCTCTATACTCCAAAACACAAATCAAATATTGGGACAGCTATCCCCTATACTTCAACACAAACCAAATATTGGAACAACTATCCTCTATACTCCAAAATAGAAATCAAATATTGGGACAGCTATCCTCTATACTTCAACACAAACAAAATATTGGAGCAGCTATCCCCTATACTGCAAAACACAAATCAAATATTGGGACAGCTATCCTCTATACTTCAACACAAACAAAATATTGGAACAGCTATCCCCTATACTCCAAAGGGACAGCTAAATCAAATATTGGGGACAGCTATCCCCTATACTTCAACACAAATCAAATATTGGGACAGCTATCCCCTATACTTCAACAGAAACCAAATATTGGGACAGCTATCCCCTATACTTCAACACAAACCAAATATTGGGACAGCTATCTCCTATACTTCAACACAAACCAGATATTGGGACAGCTATCCCCTATACTTGAACACAAACCAAATATTGGGACAGCTATCCCCTATACTTCAACACAAACCAAATATTGGGACATCTATCCCCTATACTTCAACACAAACCAAATATTGGGACAGCTATCCCCTATACTTCAACAAAAACCAAATATTGGGACAACTATCCCTATACTCCAAAACACAAATCAAATATTGGGACAGCTATCCCCTATACTTCAACACAAACCAAATATTGGAACAGCTATCCTCTATACTCCAAAACACAAATCAAATATTGGGACAGCTATCCCCTATACTTCAACACAAACCAAATATTGGAACAACTATCCTCTATACTCCAAAACACAAATCAAATATTGGGACAGCTATCCTCTATACTTCAACACAAACAAAATATTGGAACAGCTATCCCCTATACTGCAAAACACAAATCAAATATTGGGACAGCTATCCTCTATACTTCAACACAAACAAATATTGGAACAGCTATCCCCTATACTCCAAAGCACAAATCAAATATTGGGACAGCTATCCCCTATACTTCAACACAAATCAAATATTGGAACAGCTATCCTCTATACTTCAACAGAAGCCAAATATTGGGACAGCTATCCCCTATACTTCAACACAAACCAAATATTGGGACAGCTATCTCCTATACTTCAACACAAACCAAATATTGGGACAGCTATCCCCTATACTTGAACACAAACCAAATATTGGGACAGCTATTCCCTATACTTCAACACAAACCAAATATTGGGACATCTATCCCTATACTTCAACACAAAGCAATACCTATTACCACCAAGAAATTTTAGACAAGTATATACATTACCATACTGTGCTAGAATGCCAAACATGGTCATTTAGACTAAACATAAAGAAAGCTTGTCACCACGGAAATGCGATGTCAGAGAAAAGAGGAGAAGTAGAAATAGAAGAGGAAAAGTAGAAGTACAAGTACAAGAGGAGAAGTAGAAATAGAAGAGGAAAAGTAGAAGTACAAGTACAAGAGGAGAAGTACAAGTACAAGTATAAGAGGAGAAGTAGAAATAGAAGAGGAGAAGTAGAAGAAGTAGAAGAAGGAGAAGTAGAAATACCCGTACAAGAGGAGAAGTAGAAATAGAAGAGGAGAAGTAGAAGAAGGAGAAATAGAATAAGGAGAAGTAGAAGTACAAGTACAAGAGGAGAAGTAGAAATTGAAGAGGAGAAGTAGAAGAAGGAGAAGTAGAAGTACAAGTATAAGAGGAGAAGTAGAAACAGAAGAGGAAAAGTAGAAGTACAAGTACAAGAGGAGAAGTAGAATTAGAAGAGGAGAAGTAGAAAAAGGAGAAATAGAATAAGGAGAAGTAGGAGTACAAGTACAAGAGGAGAAGCAGAAATAGAAGAGGAGAAGTAGAAGAAGGAGAAGTAGAAGTAGGAGAAGAAATAGAAGTAGAAGACGGGGAAAGAGCAAAAGAAGTAGAAGAAGGAGACAACGAAGAAGTATAAGTAGAAGAAGATGTAGAAAAAAAGGAGATGATGGAGAAATAGAAAATGAGAAAAAAAAGAAAAAGAAATAGAAGTAGAAAATGGAGAAGAAATAGAAGTAGAAGAATGAGAACAGGTTGAAGAAGTAGAAAAAGAAATTGAAGAAAAAAGAAAATAGAAGAAGGAAAAAAATAAAAGTAGAGAAAGGAGAAGGAGAAGAAATAGATGGAGAAGTATTAGAAGTAGAAGAAGCTGAAGAAGTAGAAGTAAAAAAAATGAAAGAAAAAAAATTAGAAGAAGGAGAAGTGGAAGATGGTGGAAGAAATAGAATTAGAAAAGGAGAAAAAGTTGAATTAGAAGTAGGAGAAGTAAATGAAGAAGTTGAAGAAGAAGATGAAGACAAATAAGTACAAGAAGAGGACAAATAAAAGAGGAAAAGAAAAAGAATTTTAATTTGTAGAAGATTATAGATAATGGAGAATGGAAATAAGAAGATGAATACAACTTGAGAAATTAGGATTGAAATTAGGTACGCACTAATCTAAATCTTGCCTTGAAACCACATCGAACGTGTCCTTCTTTCAACTTCCTCCCATTCCCGTTACGTTTTAACGTCCTCCCGGGTTTTCAACCCCCAATAGACAGTCGTAAAACGGCGCTAAAACAGCGGCATCGTTATAACGAACCCATTTTACGTTTCGCGTCCAGATAGATTAGTTTCAATTTTACAGACAGAAATAGTCGTTCCCCGGATTATCAAAGCCAACGGAAAAGATATAAAGGCGTTAAAAGGATGCCAGAATTATGCTGACAGTTGTAATAAAAATATATGTAGCCATTTAATGTGAAAAGGACTGGTCTACAGTTAGCATCTGTTTAAGTTAAGACCCCTACGTGAACTTCGGTTCATCATTCTGCTTTGTGAGAAATTTGAGGAAAGTTTGTAGGGAAAGTAGATTTAAAGATGAATTTAGCTTGTTTGTGAGGTTTGGAATCGTGTAAGTCTATCTATGATGGTTTCTTTCAGCTTTGTGTCGGATTTTTTTTTTTTATTGTTCTGGAGTCTAGAGGAGTATTTCATTGGATTATTTGTTTCGTGGCGGTGAGTTTGAATTTTTAAAATAATTATTGTACTTTTTATATATTCATCGTGAGCCGTGCCGATTGAAGTTGTCGGTCGTGAGTTTCAACAATTTACTTATCCCCTGTTATGTTTCATCATCGTCATTATCATCATCATCAGCTACATTCTTCAGTGCCGTCTCGGCATCGAAGGTTGGCTACCATGAAGAGCCATTCCGCTCTGTTTCAGGCTTTGATGGTGCAGGTTGTCATAGGCTGACTTGTCCATCTTTTGATGTTACTCGTCCATGTTAGTCTTGGCTTGCCTCTGTCTCTAGCTTTGATAGTGCAGGTTGTCATAGGCTGACTTGTCCATCTTTTGATGTTACTCTTCCATGTTAGTCTTGGTCTGTCTCTGCCTCTTGCTTTGATAGTGCAGGTTGTCATAGGCTGACTTGTCCATCTTTTGATGTTACTCGTCCATGTTAGTCTTGGTCTGCCTCTGTCTCTTGCTTTGACGGTGCAGGTTGTCATAGGCTGACTTGTCCATCTTTTGATGTTACTCGTCCATGTTAGACTTGGTCTGCCCCTTGCTTTGATAGTGCAGGTTGTCATAGGCTCCTTGTCCATCTTTTGATGTTACTCGTCCATGTTAGTCTCGGTCTGCCTCTGTCTCTTGCTTTGATAGTGCAGGTTGTCATAGGCTGACTTGTCCATCTTTTGATGTTACTCGTCCATGTTAGTCTTGGACTGCCTCTGCCTCTTTTACCTTGTATTTCCCCTCCAATATTACTTTTAGTAGGCTGCTGTGTCTTTTAACATGGCCTAAAAATATAATTTCTCTTGTTTGAATTGTGTTTTGTAGTTCTCTTTTCATCATTATTTGTTTTAAGATTTGATCGTTTGTTTTCTTTCCTTTCCATCCAATTTTTCCAATTCTTCTATAAATCCACATTTCAAAGGCTTCAATTTTCTATTCTGTTTTCTTGTCTAATGTCCATGTTTCGGATCCATACATGAAAGTTGAGAAGATATAGATATATTTTGCTATCCTTAGTTTTAGCCCTGGTGTTACTTGTTTTGATGTTAGTATATTTATCATGACATGAACATTACTTTTTGCCATTCCTATTCTTTTTTTCGTTAATGTTTCTAAAATTAATTCATTCAAAGTTCGAGCCAACGAACCAGGCGTTGGATATCAAGATCCTCCATAACTCTCGATCATGGGTGTTGTGTAATTGTTGACAGTTATCTCATGCCACGCTATCAAACCTTTAAAACCATGTCTCATTGCCCACCTCTGTCTTGACAGCCTTCTATTTTCCTGTTGTTTCTAAGTTCTAAGTAACAGCCACTTAAAAAAATAGTTTCTTCTTTTTCCATTCAGCTCCCTCTGGAGCATAGGTCTTCAACAAACACGTTTAGCTCCCTGTGGAGCATAGGTCTTCAACAAACACTTTCAACTCCCTGTGGAGCATAGGTCTTAATAAAACACGTTCAGCTCCCTGTGATAGATAGATAGATAGACAGACAGACTGACATAGATATATAGATAGATAGATAGATAGATAGACAGACAGACTGACATAGATAGATAGATAGATAGATAGATAGATAGATAGATAGATAGATAGATAGATAGATAGATAGATAGATAGATAGATAGATAGATAGATAGATAGATAGATAGATACATAGATAGATACATAGATAGATAGATAGATAGATAGATAGATAGATAGATAGATAGATAGATAGATAGATAGATAGATAGATAGATAGATAGATAGATAGATAGATAGATAGATAGATAGATAGATAGATAGATAGATAGATAGATAGATAGATAGATAGATAGATAGATAGATAGATAGATAGATAGATAGATAGATAGATAGATAGATAGATAGATAGATAGATAGATAGATAGATAGATAGATAGATAGATAGATAGATAGATAGATAGATAGATAGATAGATAGATAGATAGATAGATAGATAGATAGATAGATAGATAGATAGATAGATAGATAGATAGATATTTAGTTAGTTATTTGTTTAAATAAATTGGTAGTTAGCTATTTACCCAACTAGCTGGTTAGTTACTTAATTAGTTTATAAGCTAGTTATGTATGTGGATAGTTAGTTAGATATTTTGTTAATTAATTATTAAGTTAGTTAGCTAGTTAATTCAATAGCTGGATAATTAATTCGGTAGCTAGTTAGTTAGTTCGCTAGCTAGTTAGTTCGGTAGCTAGTTAGTTCAGTAGCTAGTTAGTAAGTTATTTATTTCGCTAGCTACTTAGTTCAGTAGGTAGTTAGTTAGATAATTAACTAGTAAATTATTTCAGTGACTGGTTTGTTAGTTCAGTAACTAGTTAGTTAGTTCGCTAGCTAGTTAGTTATTTCTGTAGCTAGTTAATTAATTAGTTAGTTCGCTAGCTAGTTAGTTATTTCTGTAGCTAGTTAATTAGTTAGTTAGTTCGCTAGCTAGTTAGTTATTTCTATAGCTAGTTAGTTAGTTAGTTCGCTAGCTAGTTAGTTATTTCTATAGCTAGTTAATTATTTAGTTAGTTCGCTAGCTAGTTAGTTATTTCTGTAGCTAGTTAATTAGTTAGTTTAGTTCGCTAGCTAGTTAATTATTTCTGTAGGTAATTAATTAGTTAGTTAGTTCGCTAGCTAGTTAGTGAATTCTGTAGCTAGTTAATTTATTAGTTAGTTCGCTAGCTAGTTAGTTATTTCTGTAGTTAATTAATCAGTTAGTTAGTTCGCGAGCTAGTTAGTTATTTCTGTAGCTAGTTAGTTAGTTAGTTAGCTAGTTGCTTGGTGGTTATTTGAAATTACTAACCAATTACTAAATTACATTCAATCTGCACCAATAAAAATATTTACAGACCTTCGTAAGTAATTCATGAGCTAATGTAAACTCAAACAAAAGTCTTAAAGCAACTAAAAATGAAAAGAGAACTACTAAACACAATTAGAACAAGACAAATGAGATTTTTGGGCCATGTTAAAAGACACAGCAGCCTACTAAAAGTAATCTTGGAGGGGAAAGTACAAAGTAAAAGAGGCAGAGGCAGACCAAGACTAACATGGACGAGTAAGATCAAAAGATGGACAAGTCAGCCTATGACAACCTGCACCATCAAAGCAAGAGACAGAGGCAGACCAAGACTAACATGGACGAGTAACATTAAAAGATGGACAAACCAGCCTATGACAACCTGCACCATCAAAGCAAGAGAGAGAGGCAGACCAAGACTAACATGGACGAGTAACATTAAAAGATGGACAAACCAGCCTATGACAACCTGCACCATCAAAGCAAGAGACAGAGGCAGAATGGCGCTCCATGGTAGCCAACCTTCGATGCGGAGATGGCACTCGATGATGATGAATGCAAACTTAATTACTAAACAAATTACTAAATTATTACTTTTAAATTTATTTACCAAATGAGTATTTCTTCGTCCCTTTCTTAGGTACTTAGATCACTTTCTCATTTCTTTCTTGTTTTAAGTAATATTTGACGGGGTCCATGAAACAAGAATTAAATTATTTTTAGAGAAACAGAGAATAGAGAACAGAGAATAGATTCATGAGAATTTATTATTGGTATCAAATAAGAGAGTGTTGATATGCTCTTTATGAGTACATACAATCTTTGTATATATTTTATGAAGATTTAAAAGATGTTATTTTTTTATTTATATCTATTTTTTTTAATTAGTTGAAGAAGTTTTCCTCTTTATTGTCTTTCGTTCTTTCTTTCATTCTTTCTTTATTTCATTCATTCTTTCTTTCTTTCATTTTTCTTTCTTTCTCTTTTTCTTTCTTTCTTTCTTTCTTTCTTTCTTTCTTTCTTTCTCTCTTTTTTTTCGTTCTTTCTCTTTTCCTTTCATTCTTTCTATCTTTCTTTGTTTTTGTTTTTCTTTCTTGGTGTCTTTCATTATTTCTTTTTCCTTTCTGTCAGTCTTCCTTTTTTTTTCTAGCCGTCGCCTCGTGGCATATCTCCCCTGGATGTCGGAAGAGAAATAAAGAACAAAAAGAAAGAAAGACAAGGAAGGAAGGACGGAAGGAAGGAAGGAATGAAAGAAGGAAGGAAGGAAGATAGAATCAAACAAACAAATAAACAAACAAGAAAAAGATAAGAAATAATGTAAAAAAGAAAGAAATAATGTAAAAAAGAAAGAAAGAAAGAAATAAAGAAAAACATGGAGAAGAAAACAGAAAAAAAACTAAAAAATAGAAAGATGAAGAAGATGATGATGATCAAGCAGGAGTCTAAGTTATGATAAAGATGTTTTCCAATATTTCTACCCTTTGCTATATCTTTCCTTCCAATCTGTGTGTAATTTACTATAGCAACTTTGGTCTTCAGGTGTGTAACACCTTTCCAAACAGTCACAGGTGAGAAATGAATAGTAAACATTACAAATTATACCACCTATATTTCTTGGCATTCATTTGGTTCTGCTGCAGTGCATTGTGGGATTAGAGAATAAGGGTCGCATGTGAAGGTGACATGCGGAATGGATACAAAATATGAGGAAGATACTGTGGTATCCATTTTTGACAATAGAAACAAGAAAGAAAGTTCTTCAATGTTTTGTAGAGCCAGTCTGAACGTATGGATGTGAATCATGGACAATAGGGCAACAGACAAGAAAATCACTGGAGGCTGTAGAAGTGGGGTCTTACAGAATAATATTGAGAATACTATGGACAGCTAAGAAGAGTAATGAAAACGTTCTGAAAGAGGCCAAAGTAAAAAGAGAGCTAATTTCCAATATTAGGAAGAAATAATCTAATAATGTAATGAGAAGGGAACAACTGGAATATATTGTAACAACTGGGGAAATTGAGGGACGAAGAGATAGAGGGAAGCAAAGAGAAAAAATACCAGACAGCTTAAGAGAATGACTTGGCAGAAGGTCAACAACAGAAATGATAAATAACTGTCGAGATCGAAAGTTGTGGAGGGACATGATCACCTACGCCAGCAGGCCCGGTATTTGAACATGATGATAACTATGATGATGATGATGTAGTGGTAACGGTAAAGTACGAGATTAGAATCGGTATATTAACACGCGAGTTTCCACCCATATGTGGAACAGAATATTTGTTCGGAGACTTCTGGATAGTGTCGCTTCAAGCATCGAAACTTACGATACTAGACGGCATTCCTCATCTTCCCAGAGTACTACCCTGGTACCAATTTCTGCCAGCGGCTGGGTCGACCGCGGGGACATATTTTTTTTCCCAACCACGAGTACAACTCACACTACTTCCAGTGTGGATCGTACACGGGTTGTCCGAGCGTCGGTGACCCAGTCGAGGGGGTTTTCCCAACTGGGCTACCGAGGATGCCTAGCTCGTATGTTCAGCTGCGATGTGTTTCGGTCATAGTTTTTGTTTTAACCTCCCCTCACAAGTTCTACAAATGTTCGTTCCTTGTATCACTGGGTTTCATCGCTTGGCAAAAGAAGACTAGGAAAACAGAGCAAACTTTAAGATGAAAAGGAAAAACAAGATTGCTGAACTAAGGGCAGAACTAATAACAGAACTGATGTTATACCTGGGGACAGAAGTGAGGGCAGAACTAATAACAGAGCTAATGATATACCTGGGGACAGAAGTGAGGACAGAACTGATGACATACCTGGGGCCAGAAGTGAGGGCAGAACTAATAACAGAACTGACTATATACATAGCGACAGAAGTGAGGGCAGAACTAATAACTGAACTGACTATATACATAGCGACAGAAGTGAGGGCAGAACTAATAACTGAACTGATGATATACCTGGGGACAGAAGTGAGGACATAACTGGGGACAGAACTGAGGACAGAACTGAGGACAGAACTGGGAACATAACTGGGGACAGAACTGAGGACAGAACTGGGAACATAACTGAGGACAGAACTGGGAACATAACTGGGAACATAACTGGGGACAGAACTGATGACAGAACTGGAAACAGAACTGAGGACAGAACTGAGAACAGAACTGGGAACATAACTGGGGACAGAACTGAGGGCAGAACTGGGGACAGAAATGAGGACAGAACTGGTGACAGAAATGGGGACAGAACTGAGGATAGAACTGAGGACAGAACTGGTGACAGAAATAGGGACAGAAGTGACGACAGAACTGAGGACAGAACTGAGGACAGAAATGGGGACAGAACTGGGAACAGAACTGAGGGCAGAACTGGTGACAGAACTGAGGACATAACTGGAAACATAACTGGGGACAGAACTGAGGATAGAACTGAGGACAGAACTGGCAACATAACTGGGGACAGAACTCAGGACAGAACTGGGAACATAACTGAGAACAGAACTGGCAACATAACTGGGGGCCGGACCTGAGGACAGAACTGGGGACAGAACTGAGGACGGAACTGAGGACAGAACTGAGGACAGAACTGGGAACAGAACTGGGGACAGAACTGAGGGCAGAACTGGGGACAGAACTGAGGACAGAACTGGTGACAGAAATGGGGACAGAACTGAGGACAGAACTGAGGACAGAACTGGGAACATAACTGGGGACAGAACTGAGGGCAGAACTGGGGACAGAACTGAGAACAGAAGTGAGGACAGAACTGGGGACAGAAGTGAGGACAGAACTGAGGACAGAACTGAGGACAGAACTGGGGACAGAACTGGGAACATAACTGGGGACAGAACTGGGGACGGAACTGAGGACAGAACTGGGGACAGAACTGAGGACAGAACTGAGGACAGAACTGGGGACAGAAATGAGGACAGAACTGAGGACAGAACTGAGGACAGAAGTGGGGACAGAACTGAGGACAGAACTGGGGACAGAACTGAGGACAGAACTGAGGACAGAACTGAGAACATAACTGGGGACAGAACTGGGGACGGAACTGAGGACAGAACTGGAAACATAACTGGGGACAGAACTGAGGACAGAACTGAGAACATAACTGAGGACAGAACTGAGGACAGAACTGGGGACAGAAATGAGGACAGAACTGAGGACAGAACTGAGGACAGAAGTGGGGACAGAACTGAGGACAGAACTGGGGACAGAAATGAGGACAGAACTGGTGACAGAAATGGGGACAGAACTGAGGACAGAAATGAGGACAGAACTAAGGACAGAACTGGTGACAGAACTGAGAACATAACTGAGGACAGAACTGAGGACAGAACTGGTGACAGAACTGAGATCTTAAGGACAGAACAAGGGTTTGCAGTAAATTGTAATATATGGAGAATTATGTTTTCTGTGCCTTGTGTCTCCCTGGAGACAAGTTAACCAACCATAACAATAAAAGTCCAACTAACAAACAAACAAAATCCGATCAATTAACAAATAATTAACTAACTACATAAATAACTAATTAAATGACTAACTAATTACCAAACCAACTAACTGATTGACTAACTGACTAAATGACAAACTGATAAAAAAAACTAATTAACAACCCAACCCGTTAATTACGCAATACAATAACTAACCGATTAACTAATTAACAAGACAACTAACTAAATGATTGATTAACTGAATAACTAACAAACTAATAAACCAACCAACTAAATAAATAAGTAACTAATTAACTGACTAACTGACAACTAACTAAATTATTAAATAATTAATTGCCTAACTACCCAACTAACTGTCTACTTGACTTACTAACCGATTAACTACAACTAAAAAAATAGCTAAAATAACCAATTAACAAAATATCTAAAATAACCAACTAGATAAATAGCTAAAATAACCAAATAAATTAATAGCTAAAATAACCAACTAAATAAATAGCTAAAATAACCAACTAAATAAATAGCTAAAATAACCAACTAAATAAATAGCTAAAATAACATACTAACTAAGCAGCTAAAATAACCAACCAGATAAATAGCTAAAATAACCAACTAAATAAATAGCTAAAATAACCAACTAAATAAATAGCTAAAATAACCAACTAAATAAATAGCTAAAATAACAACTAAATAAATAGCTAAAATAACCAACTAAATAGATAGCTAAAATAACCAACTAAATAAATAGCTAAAATAAATAAATAGCTAAACTAAATAAATAGCTAAAATAACCAACTAAATAAATAGCTAAAATAACCAACTAACTAAATAGCTAAAAAAACCAAACTAAGCATAACCATAGCTAAAATAACCAACTAACTAAATAGCTAAAATAACCAACTAACTAAAATAACAACTAGATAAATAGCTAAAATAACCAACTAAATAGCTAAAAACCAACTAAATAAATAGCTAAAATAACCAACTAAATAAATACCTAAAATAACCAACTAAATAAATAGCTAAAATAACCAACTAAATAAATAGCTAAAATAACCAACTAAATATATAGCTAAAATAACCAACTAAATAAATAGCTAAAATAACATACTAAGAAGCTAAATAAATAGATAAATAGCTAAAATAATCAACTAAAAAATAGCTAAAATAACCAACTAAATAAATAGCTAAAATAACCAACTAAATAAATAGCTAAAATAAACAACTAAATAAATAGCTAAAATAACCAACTAAATAAATAGCTAAAATAACCAACTAGATAAATAGCTAAAGTAACCAGCTAAATAGCTAAAATAACCAACTAGATAAATAGCTAAAATAACCAGCTAAATAGCTAAAATAAAACTAAATAAATAGCTAAAATAACCAAATAAATAAATAGCTAAAATAACCAACTAAATAAATAGCTAAAAAAACAAACTAAATAAATAGCTAAAATAAACAACTAAATAAATAGCTAAAATAACCAACTAAATAAATAGCTAAAATAACCAACTAAATAAATAGCTAAAATAACCAACTAAATAAATAGCTAAAATAACCAACTAAATAAATAGCTAAAATAACCTAACTAAAAGCTAAATAGCTAAAATAACCAACTAAATAAATAGCTAAAATAACCAACTAAATAAATAGCTAAAATAACCAACTAAATAAATAGCTAAAATAACCAACAAAAAAAATAGCTAAAATAACCAACTAAATAAATAGCTAAAATAACCAACTAAATAAATAGCTAAAATAACCAAACTAAATAAATAGCTAAAATAACCAACTAAATAAATAGCTAAAATAACCAACTAAATAAATAGCTAAAATAACCAACTAAATAAATAGCTAAAATAACCAACTAAATTAATAGCTAAAATAACCAACTAAATAAATAGCTAAAATAACATAATAACTAAGAAGCTAAAATAACCAACTAGATAAATAGCTAAAATAACCAACTAAATAAATACCTAAAATAACCAACTAAATAAATAGCTAAAATAACCAACTAAATAAATAGCTAAAATAACCAACAAAAAAAATAGCTAAAATAACCAACTAAATAAATAGCTAAAATAACCAACTAAATAAATAGCTAAAATAAACAAACTAAATAAATAGCTAAAATAACCAACTAAGTAAATATCTAAAATAACCAACTAAATAAATAGCTAAAATAACCAACTAAATAAATAGCTAAAATAACCAACTAAATAATAGCTAAAATAACCAACTAAATAAAGCTAAATAACATAGCTAAAATAACCAACTAAATAAATAGCTAAAATAACCAACTAAATAAATAGCTAAAATAACCAACTAAATAAATAGCTAAAATAACCAACTAAATAAATAGCTAAAATAACCAACTAAATAAATAGCTAAAATAACCAACTAAATAAATAGCTAAAATAACCAACTAAATAAATAGCTAAAATAAACAAACTAAATAAATAGCTAAAATAACCAACTAAATAAATAGCTAAAATAACCAACTAAATAAATAGCTAAAATAACCAACTAAATAAATAGCTAAAATAACCAACTAAATAAATAGCTAAAATAACCAACTAAATAAATAGCTAAAATAACCAACTAAATAAATAGCTAAAATAACCAACTAAATAAATAGCTAAAATAACCAAATAAATAAATAGCTAAAATAACCAACTAAATAAATAGCTAAAATAACCAACTAAATAAATAGCTAAAAAAACCGACTAAATAAATAGCTAAAATAACCGACTAAATAAATAGTTAAAATGACCGACTAAATAAATAGCTAAATAACCGACTAAATAAATTGTTAAAATGACCGACTAATTAAATAGCTAAAATAACCGACTAAATAAATAGTAAAATAACCAACTAACTGTCTAATTGTCTTACTAGCTGACCTACTAAATAGACAGCTAAAGCAATCAATTAATTAACGAACTAATAACCTAATTAAATAAATAAATAACCAAAAAGCTATAGCAATTAACAAGCCAAAGCAACTAACAAACTAATTATAAGAATATAACAACTAAATTACTAATTAAATAACTAAAACAAATAATTAGATAATTAATAACTAGAAGACTAAAGAAACTAATTGGCTGAATAACTAAATAACTAACTAGAAACAAACTGACTAAATGACTATCTAAGTAACTAGACAACTAAGCAACTAACCAATTAGCTGAAAAATAAAGCAACGAATTAACTAAATAACAAACTAATTCATCATGTGCCATACCGGTTGCCGTAGGCGATCATGTCCCTCCACAGACTTCTATCTACAGTGCATCGTATCAGTTCTGATGTTGACTGTTTTCCATGTCATGACACCAAGCTATCTAGTATTTTCTATCTTTGTCGTCCGCGATCTCTCTTTCCTTTTATTTTGCCAGTTGTAACCAAGTATTCCAACTTTCCTCTTCTCATGATGTGCCCGAAAAATGTTGATTGCTTCTTTATGATGTTTTTTAAGAGCTCCCTTTTTGTGTTGGCCTCTTTGAGAACTTCCTCATTGGTCTTTTTAGCTGTCCAGGGAACTTTCAACATTCTTCTGAGAAATCCCATCTCTGTGGCCTCTAATTGTCTTTTCATTTGTTTGTCTACTGTCCATGATTCGCTTCCATAGGTCAGAATTGGTTCTATATCGCACCGATGAACTCTTTTTCTTGTTTCTATTGACATAGATTTGTTGCATTTGATATTTTTCATTTTCTGAAATGCTTTTTTGGCCTGAGCTATTCTACTTTTTATTTCTGTGGTACATCTCCCATCTGATGTTATTATTGTGCCCAAGTATTTGACGCTCTCCACTTGTTTCAGATTTGTCCTGTTTATTTTTATGCTGCATGCTGGTGATGATTGTTTCTTCGATATGACCATTACTTCTGTTTTCTTGCTGTTCAGACTAACTAGGTAACTACAAATCTAAAGCAGCTACCTAAATTGCAAAGAAAAACCAACCGACTAACTCATTAGCTGACTATGTGATTAAATAACTAACCAAATAACTCACTAATTGACAAAGAAAAACCAACCGACTAACTCATTAGCTGACTATGTGATTAAATAACAAACCAAATAACTCACTAATTGACAAAGAAAAACCAACCGACTAACTCATTAGCTGACTATGTGATTAAATAACTAACAAAATAACTCACTAATTGACAAAGAAAAACCAACCGACTAACTCATTAGCTGACTATGTGATTAAATAACAAACCAAATAACTCACTAATTGACAAAGAAAAACCAACCGACTAACTCAGTAGCTGACTATGTGATTAAATAACAAACCAAATAGCTCACTAATTGACAAAGAAAAACCAACCGACTAACTCATTAGCTGACTATGTGATTAAATAACAAGCCAAATAGCTCACTAATTGACAAAGAAAAACCAACCGACTAACTCATTAGCTGACTATGTGATTAAATAACTAACCAAATAACTCACTAATTGACAAAGAAAAACCAACCGACTAACTCATTAGCTGACTATGTGATTAAATAACAAACCAAATATCTCACTAATTGACAAAGAAAAACCAACCGACTAACTCATTAGCTGACTATGTGATTAAATAACTAACCAAATAGCTCACTAATTGACAAAGAAAAACCAACCGACTAACTCATTAGCTGACTATGTGATTAAATAACAAACCAAATAGCTCACTAATTGACAAAGAAAAACCAACCGACTAACTCATTAGCTGACTATGTGATTAAATAACAAACCAAATAGCTCACTAATTGACAAAGAAAAACCAACCGACTAACTCATTAGCTGACTATGTGATTAAATAACAAACCAAATAGCTCACTAATTGACAAAGAAAAACCAACCGACTAACTCATTAGCTGACTATGTGATTAAATAACAAACCAAATAGCTCACTAATTGACAAAGAAAAACCAACCGACTAACTCATTAGCTGACTATGTGATTAAATAACAAACCAAATAGCTCACTAATTGACAAAGAAAAACCAACCGACTAACTCATTAGCTGACTATGTGATTAAATAACAAACCAAATAGCTCACTAATTGACAAAGAAAAACCAACCGACTAACTCATTAGCTGACTATGTGATTAAATAACAAACCAAATAGCTCACTAATTGACACAAATTTAATTCTTCTTCCTCTTTATCCTCTTTCCTTCCTCATCTGCCTTTCAGCGTCGAGGGGAGATATAATTTGCTGTCTTTAGCTCTTCTGTTCGCCTCTGCTGCTGTTATGTTTCCTAGTGCTTCTAATATTCCATCGATCCATCTTTTTCGTGGTCGACCCTTGGGTCTGGTGTTCTCACAACGTTTGTTGAAGGCTCGTTGTATTTTGTTCTTTCTGCCTTGTCCCGTTGCCAAACCATTTTATCTGTTGTTTCCTTATATATTCTATGGCGGGGGCTATTCCTAGCTTTTTTCTCAGTTCTTCATTTCTGATGTTATCTCTCAGACTGTTTCGTGTCATTCGTCTAGCACATTTCATCTCTGTAGAGGTTATTTTCTTATTGTTCTTGCATCTAGGGTCCAGGTCTGGCATTGGTAGCACAACGTTGGAATAAATTTAATTAGTTTATGAAATTAACTAACTAAAAAACTATTGCAATAAATAACTTAACAAAATAAGTAATAACAACTAACCAATAATATCCAACAACTAATTAAACAACTAACTAAAGTTGCTAATTAAATATCTAATATCTGACTATCTAATTATCCAAATAACCAATCCAACCAACTAAATAAGTAACTAATTAACCACCAGGCTAGCTAAAGTTCTAGTTAAATGTCTAGCTAATTAACTAACTACCTAGCCAGTTAAATATCTAGCTAATTAACTAACTAACTAGCCAGTTAAATGTCTAGCTAAATAACTAACTACCTAGCTAGTTAAATGTCTAGCTAATTAACTAACTACCTAGCTAGTTAAATGTCTAGCTAATTAACTAACTACCTAGCTAGTTAAATGTCTAGCTAATTAACTAACCACCTAGCTAGTTAAATGTCTAGCTAATTAACTAACCACTTAGCTTGTTAAATGTCTAGCTAATTAACTGACTACCTAGCTAGTTAAATGTCTAGCTAATTAACTAACTACCTAGCTAGTTAAATGTCTAGCTAATTAACTAACTACCTAGCCAGTTAAATGTCTAGCTAATTAGCTAACTACCTAGCCAGTTAAATGTTTAGCTAATTAACTAACTACCTAGCTAGTTAAATGTATAGCTAATTAACTAACTACCTAGCTAGTTAAATGTCTAGCTAATTAACTAACTACCTGGTTGGCGCTCCATGGTAGCCAACCTTCGTTGCGGAGAAGGCACTCAATGATGAATTACATAACTACCTGGTTAAATGCCTAGCTAATTAACTACCTAGCTAGTTACATATCCCTAGCTAACTAACTACTATCTATCTAGCTAAATAATTAGCCAACTAACTAACTACCTATCTAGCTAAATATCAAGCCAACTAACTAACTACCTATCTAGCTAAATATCTAGCTAACTAACTAACTACCTATCTAGCTAAATATCTAGCTAACTACTTAACTACCTATCTAGCTAAATATCTAGCTAACTACCTAACTACCTATCTAGCTAAATATCTAGCTAAAACTACCTAACTTCATATCCAGCTAAATATCTAGCTAACTACCTAACTACCTATCTATCTAAATATCTAGCTAACTGCTTAACTACCTATCTAGCTAAATATCTAGCTAACTACCTAACGACCTAACTACCTATCTAGCTATATATCTAGCTAACCAACTACCTACCTAACAAAATATCTAGCTAACTACCTAACTACTTATCTAGCTAAATATCTAGCTAACTAACTAACTACCTATCTAGCTTAATATTTCTAGCTAACTAACAAACTATCTAGCTAAATATCTAGCTAACTAACTAACTACCAATCTAGCTAAATATCTAGCTAACTACTTAACTACCTATCTAATTAAATATCTAGCTAACTACTTAACTACCTATCTAGCTAAATATCTAGCTAACTGCCTAACTACCTATCTAGCTAAATATCTAGCTAACTACCTAACTACATATCTAGCTAAATATCTAGCTAACTACCTATCTAGCTAAATATCTAGCTAACTACCTTACTACAAATCTAGCTAAATATCTAGCTAACTAACTAACTACCTACCTAACTAAATATCTAGCTAACTACCTAACTACCTATCTAGCTAAATATCTAGCTAACTAACTAACTACCTATCTAGCTTAATATCTAGCTAACTAACAAACTATCTAGCTAAATATCTAGCTAACTAACTAACTACCTATCTAGCTAAATATCTAGCTAACTACCTATCTAGCTAAATATACAGCTAACTACCTAACTACAGATCTAGCTAAATATCTAGCTAACTAACTAACTACCTACCTAACTAAATATCTAGCTAACTACCTAACTACCTATCTAGCTAAATATCTAGCTAACTAACTAACTACCTCTCTAGCTTAATATCTAGCTAACTAACAAACTAACTATCTAGCTAAATATATAGCTAACTAACTAACTACCTATCTAGCTAAATATCTAGCTAACTACCTAACTACCAATATAGCTAAATATCTAGCTAACTACTTAACTACCTATCTAGCTAAATATCTAGCTAACTACTTAACTACCTATCTAGTTAATATCTAGCTAACTGCATAACTACCTATCTAGCTAAATATCTAGCTAACTAACTAACTACCTGTTTAGCTAAATATCTAGCTAACTACCTATCTAGCTAAATATCTAGCTAACTACCTATCTAGCTAAATATCTAGCTAACTACCTAATTACCTATCTAGCTAAGTATCTAGCTAACTACCTATCTAGCTAAATATCTAGCTAGCTACCTAACTACCTATCTAGCTAAATATCTAGCTAACTACCTAACTACCTATCCAGATAATTAACTAACTAATTCAGTTTTACCGCTACCAGCATCAAATCTGATTAGGAACAAGAGCATTTCCTTCCAGCTTATTTCCCACTAGCGTATATGTCTTCTGTTTTGTTTAAAATGGCCAACATTGTTCAGGTAGTCAAAAACTAAGATAACAAGATTTCTGCAAGACATCCCTAAGTGAACCATCCGTTAGTTAAATAACAATATTTCTGCAAGACATCCCTAAGTGAACCATCCGTTTGTTAAACAACAAGAAAAACATTAATCTGTTAAATGTACAACTGAAAAAAAACAAAAGAATCATCATCATCGAGTGCCGTCTCCGCATCAAAGGTTGGCTACTATGAATCGCCATTCCACTCAGTCTCTTGCTCTGATGGTGCAGGTTGTCATAGGATGAGAGACAAATAATAATAAATGAATATTATTCTAGAGGGAAACTTCCGAGGCGATAATCAGTGAATCAATTCAGGGAAAGAGGTATGTTTACAGCAATCGGAAAAATGACAAATAATCAATAACAGAAAAAAAATATGGACTAAGGCATGATCGAACCCGTACTCAGTGGCACAGCGCCTTGCCATGAAAAGCCAAACGCTAGGGAACACTGCCACTCAGCTAAAAAAAAAAAAATTAGCTTCGTAGGCAAGGTCCTTTCGCGAAGGCTTTCCCATGACTATAGCATAAGGCTGCGATCACAGCTCGGAAATATTTTTCCTGTTAAGACAAGTATCTCCCGGATAGGGTAGTCATAGGATGACTTGTCTATCATTTGATGTTACTCGTCCATGTCTTGGTCTGCATCTGCCTCTTTTCCCTTGTATTTTTCCTTCCAATATTACTTTTAGTAGGCTGTTGTGTCTTTTAACATGCCCCAAAAATTTCATTTGTCTTGTCTTAATTGTGTTTAGTAGTTCTCTTTTTATTTTTAGTTGTTTTAAACTTCATCGTTTGTTTTCTTTTCTTTCCATCCAATTCTACCTATTCTTCTGTAAATCCACATTTCAAAGTTTCTGTTCTGTTTTCATGTCAAATGTCCATGTTTCTGCACCATATAGGAATATTGAGAAGATGTAACATTTTGCTATTCTTAGTTTTAGCCCTGAGTGTTATTGTTATTTGCTGTTATAAACAAAAGAATAGAAATGACAAAAAGTAATTTTAATGTCATGAAGAACATACTAACATCAAAACAAATAACACCAGAGCTAAAACTAAGAATAGCAAAATGTTGCATCTTCTCAATATTCCTGTATGGTGCAGATAAATGGACATTAGACAAGAAAACAGAACAGAGAATTGAAGCATTTGAAATGTGGATATATAGAAGAATAGGTAGAATTGGATGGAAGGAAAAGGAAACAAACGATGAAGTTTTAAAACAACTAAAAATGAAAAGAGAACTACTAAACACAATTCAGACAAGACAAATGAGATTTTTGGGCCATGTTAAAAGACACAGCAGCCTACTAAAAGTAATCCTGGAGGGGAAAATACAAGGTAAAATAGGCAGACCAAGAATAACGTAGACGAGTAATATCAAGAGATGGACAAATCAGCCTATGACAACCTGTACTATCAAAGCAAGAGAGAGAGGCAGACCGAGACTAACATGGACGAGTAACATCAAAAGATGGACAAGTCAGCCTATGACAACCTGCACCATCAAAGCAAGAGACAGAGGCGGACCAAGACTAACATGGACGAGTAACATCAAAAGATGGACAAATCAGCCTATGACAACCTGCACCATCAAAGCAAGAGAGAGAGACAGACCAAGACTAACATGGACGAGTAACATCAAAAGATGGACAAGTCAGCCTATGACAACCTGCACCATCAAAGCAAGAGACAGAGGCAGACCAAGACTAACATGGACGAGTAACATCAAAAGATGGACAAGTCAGTCTATGACAACCTGCACCATCAAAGCAAGAGACAGAGGCAGACCAAGACTAACATGGACGAGTAACATCAAAGGATGGACAAGTCAGTCTATGACAACCTGCACCATCAAAGGAAGAGACAGAGTAGAATGGCGCTCCGTGGTAGCCAACCTTCGCTGCGGAGATGGCACTCGATAATGATGATGATGATAATGATGATGATGATGATAATGATGATGATGATAATGATGATGATGATAATGATGATGATGATAATGATGATGATGATGATAATTATGATGATGATAATGACGATGATGATTCTGATAGATCGAAGATATCGGACAAGCTATAAAATAAGTGACAGTTCAATGAATTCAAAATTACAAGAAAAAAGACGCAAGAGTAAAGAATCAACAACACATTAACACTATTTTAAAAAGGAATTTGTTCATTTTGCAGCCTGGGCACTATTACAATATCGGCTGTGAGAGAAGCTGCTCGACAAACAATTACCAGTTACTATTGCAGATCGTCAATCATGGACAATAGGAAAATAGACAAGAAAATCACTGGAGGCTGTAGAAATCAGGTTTTACTGAAGAATTTTTTTTAGAGAATACCATGGACAGCTCATCCTCATCGAGTGCCGTCTCCGCAACGAAGGTTGGCTATCATGGAGCGCCATTCTACTCTGTTTCTTGCTTTGATGGTGCAGGCTGTCATAGATTGACTTGACCATCTTTTGATGTTACTCGTCCATGTTAGTCTTGGTCTGCCTCTGCCTCTTTTTCCTTGTATTTTTCCTTCCAATATTACTTTTAGTAGACTGTTGTGTCTTTTAACATGCCCCAAAAATTTCATTTGTCTTGTCTTAATTGTGTTTAGTAGTTCTTCTTTTTTTTTCAGATGTTTTAAAACTTCATCATTTGTTTTTCTTTCCTTCCATCCAATTCTACCTATTCTTCTATAAATCCACATTTCAAAGGCTTCAATTCTCTGTTCTGTTTTCTTGTCTAAAGTCCATGTTTCTGCACCATACAGGAATATTGAGAAGATGTAACATTTTGCCATTCTTAGTTTCAACCTTGTTGATATTTGTTTTGTTGTTAGTATATTTTTCATGGCATTAAAATTACTTTTTGCCATACCTATTCTTTTGTTTATTTCAGTTTTGATGGACAGCTAAGAAGAGTAATGAAGATGTTCTGAAAGAGGCCAAAGCAAAAAGAGAGTTAATTTCCAATATTAGAAAGAAACAATCATCATTTTTTGGTCATGTAATGAGAAGAGAACAGCTGGAATATATTGTAACAACTGGGAAAATTGAGGGACGAAGAGATAGAGGGAAGCAAAGAGAAAAGATACCAGACAGTTTAACTCTTTCTGTACGGAATCTTTTTATCGACACAACAGAAGAAATTTCAGAGACAAAATTGTTCACGGTTTTAAGAGTTAATCTACATATTTATATTTATCTAACATATAACATATTATATACGAGTATGAATGTTTAGATAATTGAACAAGGAATTAGGTTTCACCAATGCCAAGTTGATACAAGACATATAAACAAAAATATGTTTTGATGACGGTTCACACGAATCAAATTGGAAGTGACGCAAACGTCACTGTGTGGCGAAACGTATGGAAAGAGTTAAGAGAATGGCTTGGCAGAAGGTCAACAACAGAAATGATAAATAACTGTCGTGATGGAAAGTTGCGGAGAGACATGATCACCTACGCCAGCAGGTTTGGTACTTCATGATGATGATGATTTGAAATCGACATTAACCTGCGTCCCACCATATATATTAAAAAAAGAACTATCTTTACGTCGCATAGTACCATTGCTGGTGTATGTCGGGGGGCAACGATAGAACCCGAGGGATAAAGGCCGCTTGGTCAAGCAGTCGCCACGACGTGTGAGACTCAGGATTTTTTTTTCACCCGCGATAGAAAAAATCCTTTCTGTCTACCGCGGGCTTCGAACACCGTACATCAGCTTTTCAGCCAGCGGAACAGCGGTTTTATCCGCACGGCCACACGCACCTCCATATATGAAGAAGCAAAAATGCAAAAAAAGTTGAAATTTTAACAAAATTGCTTAAGAGATTGCCCTCGGTGTTCCGTAGTTCATGCTTTGTGTTGATATTTCCCTGTATGGTCAAGAAAGCAAAGTAAGAGTGCTAACGTAAACAGTTTAATCATTGTGTCGATGATAATAATAGGAAAGCAAACAGTGTACTGTGAGTCATGTACCTATTTTTATCATTTTTATTTTAGTTGAGATGATGAAGTCGCGATCGAGCCACATTCAAATAATCTCAACACATGCGCTCTACCGCTACGCCACTGATAACCTCGTGCAAGAATAAAACATGATAACATGTACGAAAGATGGATATACTGACATGGATAATAATAATAATACAGATATAAAGATATTGATATAAAGATATAGATATAAAGATATTGATATAAAGATAGATATAGATATAAAGATATAGATATAAAGAATAGATATAAAGATATTGATATAAAGATAGATATAGATATAAAGATATAGATATAAAGATATTGATATAAAGATATTGATATAAAGATATAGATATAAAGATAGATATAGATATAAAGATATAGATATAAAGATATAGATATAAAGATATTGATATAAAGATAGATATAAAGATATAGATATAAAGATATAGATATAAAGATATTGATATAAAGATATTGATATAAAGATATAGATATAAAGATATTGATATAAAGATATTGATATAAAGATATTGATATAAAGATATAGATGTAAAGATATTGATATAAAGATAGATATAGATATAAAGATATAGATATAAAGATATTGATATAAAGATATTGATATAAAAATATAGATATAAAGATATTGATATAACGATAGATAGAGATATAAAGATATAGATATAAAGATATTGATATAAAGATACCGATATAAAGATATAGATATAAAGATATTGATATAAAGATAGATATAGATATAAATATATATATATAAAGATATAGATATAAAGATAGATATTGATATAAAGATATAGATATAAAGATATAGATATAAATATATAGATATAAAGATATTGATATAAAGGTATAAATATAAAGATACCGATATAAAGATATAAAGATACCGATATAAAAATATAGATATAAAGATATAGATATAAAGATATAGACATAAATATATAGGTATAAAGATACATATATTAAGATATTGACATAAAGATATATATATATATATATATATATATATATATATATATATATATATATATATATATATAAAGATACATATATTAAGATATTGATATAAAGATACAGATATAAACATGGATAGTGGATACTCGCCTACTATTGACATCCATGGATAAAAGGACGGTGCTTCAGCTTCTGGCGTTACTCCGACAGTTTTAGTGCAAGGTGAAAGCGTATCCGTCCTGCTCTGTGCGGGGACACAGTTCGAGCCTAAATACGATTCAACCCCGTCCCCAAATCTCATGCCCATGTTCACGTTTTGGTAAAATGGCGCCCTGGCGCCTTGTATACCCATTCGTAATTCGTGGTGGTTTCTGTGTTGGTGTTGAATGGCGTCCATGCGGTACGCGTCATTGTTGCAGGCGCCCATGTAGTATCTCGTGTTTCGGTAACTTCCGCCTGGACATATTTCCGGAATATTCAGAAAATGATCCATGTATCCACTGCTATCCATCACACCACCTATACCATGCATGACGTTGTCGTCTCCTCCAACAGTGCCTCGATGGGGCTGCGTCACCCCGTGAGCACTCCCATGCCTCAAAGGCAGGTAGGAACTCATGTTGCAACTGGTTGCAACCTTAAGCTATAAGCAACCCCGCTGTTCACTGAAAATTTGATAACCCCACTGGGGTGAATGCTTCTAGCAATATCCCTTGAATTACTGAAATAATTTCAAAATTACACCCACAGCTGTTATCTTTACTGGAATTTTGTCGATAAAATTGACAACCGTCCAATGCCCAATCCGATTACAGAGGAAATTATGATCCTATGGTTGGTCCAGCCAATATTTCGGGCAGTAAACTCTCTCAGAAACCATCAACACGGTAATGAGTTTAATTTTTACCACCTTGAAACCCCAGTGTACAAAGAGCACCGAGAATGAAAGCGACCATAAAAGCAAGGAAATATGGTCTCTTAACGCAGTTTGTGAATGTCGCTTGACTTCTGCGACATCAGAAATACATTCAACCGCTTCCGACGGGAGATAAAAAGCGGAAATATACGTATTATCCAATCAGCAAACGCCCTCGCTGACCTTGTATTGCCCTCGACAGTGTTCTCGTGAAACGGCTGGAAACAGAGATCACGAGTGGGCGTGTTTAGAAACTAAATTGACAGGACTGGTGTGAATGTAGAGCGACTCCCGTAGCTGCGAGTAAAGCATATTTCCACTCAAAATCAAGATTTATTGATTATAATTCTGGGAGGAGTGGACAACTCTCACAAACTACAGATTTTTTCACAAAATTTGTAGGATTTTCTCCCTTAATTTTTCTTTCTTGTTTTGCACAAATTTACAATAAACATACTTCTAACATATTATATGTCTCGCTTCTGTCGACTTGACAGACAGTTGGTAGCAAGCAATCACGATAAGTCAGTAATTTGGTAAAATATTAGTGTCTTATGTTGGATGTTGTTTTACTGAACAGTTTCTCTCGTGGCTGAATCTGCCAATATAGGACAGACAGATCCGACCACAGAACAAACAAGATGTATTTGTGGTGCCAGGCCTTGTCTCCTTTCTCTTGCGTCTTCTGTCTTCCGATTGCATCATCACTGTCTCGGAAGTTGCTGTGCCATTTTTCTATGTTTGTTCTCCATGTGCTACGATCTGCAGCCAGATTTTCCCAGTTTCTTTCACTGATAGAGAATTCCCTCAAGGAAGCCCTGCAAACATCCTTATATCTTAGCACCATCATCAAGTACCATGTCTGCTGCTGGTGGAGGTGATCATGTCTCTCCGCAACTTTCGATCTCAACAGTTATTTATCATTTCTGTTGTTGACCTTTTGCCAAGCCATTCTCTTAAGCTGTCTGTTATCTTTTCTCTTTGCTTCCCTCTATCTCTTCGTCCCTCAATTTTCCCAGTTGTTACAATATATTCCAGCTGTTCTCTTCTCATTACATGGCCAAAAAATGATGATTGTTTCTTCCTAATATTGGAAATTAGCTCTCTTTTTGCTTTGGCCTCTTTCAGAACGTTTTCCAATCTATTTTTGACAATAGAAACAAGAAAAATGGTTCTTAAATGTTATGTATGACCAGTCTTAACATATGGACGTGAATTATGGACAATAGGACAACGGACAAGAAAATCACTGGAGTCTGTAGAAATGTATTTTTTACAAAAGAATGTTGAGAATACAATGGACAGTTAAGAAGAGTAATGAAAATGTTCTGAAAGAGGCCAAAGCAAAAAGAGAGCTAATTTCCAATATTAGAAGAAACAATCATCATTTTTTGGTCATGTAATGAGAAGAGAACAGCTGGAATATATTGTAACAACTGGGAACATTGAGGGGTGAAGAGGTAGAGGGAAGCAAAGAGAAAAGATACCAGACAGCTTAAGAGAATGGCTTGGCAGAAGGTCAACGGGGGGTCTGGTTGGTCTCGTGGCAAGACGCCGGCCTCGAGACAGAGAGGTTGTGGGTTCAAGTCCCGACTGCACCAGTTGGGGTTTTTTTACTTATGATCACTCTCTGCGGCAAGGAAAAAAATATGAGTACCTCCGAAGACGGAGTCACCTGCCTGTGCGGCGAGGGACCCCTGTGCAGGGACGGCTGTCAGGAAAATAAAAACGGACTAACTCGCAAAATTCAGTTTCTAGTTTCTAGGAACTTGGTCAGCGGTCAAAGCTGGCGAAAGAAAAAAAAAGACCAACTGCGGAAATGATAAATAACTGTCGAGTTCGAAAGTTGTGGAGAGACATGATCACCTCCGCCAGTAGACATGGTACTTGATGATACATGAAAAAAATGCAAGCTATGGAGATCAAATGTTATCGTATGGTTTTGGACATCTCTTACTTAGATCGTATCACAAATGTTATTGTAAGGTTTTGGACATCTCTTACTTAGATCGTATCACAAATGTTATCGTCAGGTTTTAGACATCTCTTACTAAGATCGTATCACAAATGTTATCGTAAGGTTTTGGACATCTCTTACTTAGATCGTATCACAAATGTTATCGTAAGGTTTTGGTCAAAAAGGAAATTTACCATGAAATAAACCCTCACATGATCATAAACAAAGAAAATTCTCAAGACCTACAATTAAATATCACAGTTGAGGGAATACATCTGGAGACAGTCCAGAGCTACAACTACCAGGGACATACTATAACCAGTGATGGAAAATGCAAAACTGAAATAAACAAAAGAATAGGAATGGCAAAACGTAATTTTAATGCCATGAAAAATATACTAACAACAAAACAAATATCAGCAGGGCTGAAACTAAGAATGGCAAAATGTTACGTCTTTTCAATATTCCTGTATGGTGCAGAAACATGGACATTAGACAAGAAAACAGAACAGAAAATTGAAGCCTTTGAAATGTGGATTTATAGAAGAATAGGTAGAATTGGATGGAAAGAAAAGAAAACAAACGATGAAGTTTTAAAACAACTAAAAATAAAAAGAGAACTACTAAATACAATTAAGACAAGACAAATGAAATTTTTGAGGCATGTTAAAAGACACAACAGCCTAATGAAAGTAATTTTGGAAGGAAAAATACAAGGTAAAAGAGGCAGAGGCAGATCAAGACTAACATGGACGAGTAACATCAAAAGATGGTCAAGTCAATCTATGTCAGCCTGCACCATCAGAGCAAGAAACAGAGTAGAATGGCGATCCATGGTAGCCAACCTTCGTTGCGGAGAAGGCACGCAATGATGATGATGATTATGATGATGATGATGATACCCTCACAGCAAAAACATCAGAACTAAAATAACAAATTGTAAAATGTTATATTTATCCAACCTTCATGTTATTTGTTATTTTGGTTATGGAAGGCCCCGGTATCACTGCAAACGAATTAAAATCCATACTTGCTCAACCGCTCGTGCCAGCGTAATCATCCGAATTAATATCTCCCAAACAAAGAAAGGTAACTGTAGTCCCCATCGTAGTAGTCTCAGCACACGCCAAAAGACATAAGGCGAAACCGCACAGAAATTGAACACAGCCAACTGTTCCCTGTCATACGATATCATCATTCATCGTAAACAATTGGAATATCGAAACACGATCAAAACGGATGAAACACACAGCTCACGGTGTGCACAGAGCACTTAACTCAGTAGCTCCTGCAACAAGCCGGACTTGGAATATGAGGAAACTGCAACAAGGAATATGTTTCATGTTTCCGCCACCTATTCACCATATACCGGAAGTTCCAACCTTCATGTATGGTGCAGAAACATGGACAAAAATATAAAAACGCATTCGGTGTGGAAACGGCACCCAATGAATTAATGACGCTCCATGGTAGCCAACCTTCGATGTGGAAACGGCACCCAATAAATTAATAACGCTCCATGGTAGCCAACCTTCGATGTAGAGACGGCACCCAATGAATGACGCTCCATGGTAGCCAACCTTCGATGTGGAGACGGCACCCAATGAATGTCGCTCCATGGTAGCCAACCTTCAATGTGGAGACTGCACCCAATGAATGTCGCTCCATGGTAGCCAACCTTCGATGTGGAGACGGCACCCAATGAATGTCGCTCCATGGTAGCCAACCTTCGATGTGGAGACGGCACCCAATGAATGTCGCTCCATGGTAGCCAACCTTCAATGTGGAGACTGCACCCAATGAATGTCGCTCCATGGTAGCCAACCTTCGATGTGGAGACGGCACCCAATGAATGTCGCTCCATGGTAGCCAACCTTCAATGTGGAGACTGCACCCAATGAATGTCGCTCCATGGTAGCCAACCTTCGATGTGGAGACGTCCCCCAATGAATGACGCTCCATGGTAGCCAACCTTCGATGTGGAGACGGCACCCAATGAATGTCGCTCCATGGTAGCCAACCTTCGATGTGGAGACGTCCCCCAATGAATGACGCTCCATGGTAGCCAACCTTCGATGTGGAGGCGTCCCCCAATGAATGACGCTCCATGGTAGCCAACCTTCGATGTGGAGACGGCACCCAATGAATGACGCTCCATGGTAGCCAACCTTCGATGTGGAGACAGCACCCAATGAATGACGCTCCATGGTAGCCAACCTTCGATGTGGAGACGTCCCCCAATGAATGACGCTCCATGGTAGCCAACCTTTGATGTGGAGACGTCCCCCAATGAATGACGCTCCATGGTAGCCAACCTTCGATGTGGAGACGGCACCCAATGAATGTCGCTCCATGGTAGCCAACCTTCGATGTGGAGACAGCACCCAATGAATGATGATTTGAACTCATTCTCATGCCTATGGGATCCATCTTCTCCTCAACAGATCCTTAAGACCCAACAAGATTAGTTGTCCCTGAACTTGTGTCTTGTATTCTTCCCAAGGATTTCCTCTTTCCCTCTCTCTATCTTTCTCATTCTTCCACTGCCCCTCTCTCTCTCTCTTCAGATCTCATTTCCGTATTTACCTTCTTCTTTATTTATCTTCCATTGTTTTATTCTTTCTTTCTATTGTTTATTTGTTTGTTTGTTTGTTTCTTCCTCTCTTTCTCTGTTTCTTTCTTTCTTACATATTTTGTCTTTATTTTCCTTTTTTTTTCTTTCTGTATTTCATTTTTCTTTATTACTTACTATTTTTCTTTCTTTTTTCTCTCGCTCTCTTTCTTTCTTTCTTTCTTCTTTCATTCTTTCTTTATTTCTTTCTATCTTTCTTTTTTTACTTCTTTCTTTCTATCTCGATATCCTTCTTCTCCTCTCTCCTCACCTTTCCTTATCCCAGACTTTCCCCTCTTCACCCACCCCGCTCCTTTATTTTTTATACCTCCTGTTAGTTTCCCCACTTCTCTCAACCACTTTCCTTCATCTTTCACTCCCCATTCCCTCTCTATTTTCCTTGCTTCCCACTCTCATTTTCTCTCCCACAATTTATCCTCACTATCTCTCTCTCTCTCGTTCTACTTTTGCCCTCGTCTCCTCCTCGTCAAAGCTCTATATAAAAAACCAGCAGACATGTTCAAAGTCTGGAATTACAACCAATTTACGAGACGCCATAACACCACAGGCACAAAACTGAGCCTAGTCATAAAACGCGAGGACAGGAGCAAGGGCAGAAACTATCGACGAGCGAGGGTCGTAAAAATGAGAGATCTCTGCCTGCAAGATTTACGTTTATTGAGTGTGTCGGTCATGGCTAGGGTTTGGATCCAATATTAGCTCAGACTCAGCAGAGCTCGGCTGGGATGGACAGAACGAGTGAGCTTGGATGGACAGAACGAGTGAGCTGGGATGGACAGAAGGAGTGAGCTGGGATGGACAGAACGAGTGAGCATTGCACGGATGTTGATGTTAAAGCAAAAGTGGCATTTAAATTCTTGAATCACTAAAAAAAAAAGGCGCTGTGGTTTTAAATGATGAAAGAGTAACTTCTTCTTTGTCTTCTTTTCTCTTTCTCACTGATACCTAAAAGATGTCGTGGTTTATATCATTTGTCGTTCTTGAGTTGCTCGAACTGTCTGAATTAGTGATTTTCCTTTGTTGTTACATGTCTCTGTCACTGCATCTATCCATCTTCTTTTTTTCTCTTTCTCACTGATACCTAAAAGGTGTCGTGGTTTATATCATTTGTCGTTCTTGAGCTGCTCGAACTGTCTGAATTAGTGATTTTCCTTTGTTGTTACATGTCTCTGTCACTGCATCTATCCATCTTCTTCTTTTCTCTTTCTCGCAGATACCTAAAAGGTGTCGTGGTTTATATCATTTGTCGTTCTTGAGCTGCTCGAACTGTCTGAATTAGTAATTTTCCTTTGTTGTTATATGTCTCTGTCACTGCATCTATCCATCTTCTTCTGGGTCTTCCTCTTGGTCTTTTTCCATGCATTCTCGAGAAGAACGCCTTTGATGGTGATTGGTGAGGATTCATTCTGACCAGGTGGCCCAACCATTTAAGTTGTTGTTGTTCTATATATTCTTGGCAGGGTTTAGTTCCTACCATTTTTCTTATGGTTTCATTTGTTATTCTATCTCTTCTTGTGTTGTTTGTTACTTTTCTCAAGCATCGCATCTCACATGTATTGATCTTTCTTAAGTGTGATTTAGAAAGGATCCATGTTTGACTTTCATAGCACAAAATTGGTATGAAAATGCTATTTATCATTTGTTGTTTAGCTGGCATAGAAATGTTTGGATGTCTTAGCAATGGTGAAAGCTGGTAGAGTAACAACTTTCCTAAATTCTCAAGAAAGAAATGACTTTCCTTCTTTCTTTCATTCATTCTTTCAATTTTTTCTTACTTTTATCTTTCTTTCTTTTATTTGTTTCTTCTTTTTTTCTTATCTTTGTTATTTCTTTCCTTCCTTCCTTCATTCATTCATTCATTCTTTCTTTCTTTTTTTATATTTCTCTCTTTTTTTCTTATCTTCCTTTTTTCTTTCTTTCTTTCATAACTTACTTTTTTCCTTATTTTTCTTTCATTTTTTTCCGTCTAATTTTTTACCTTCCTTTTTTCTTCCTTTTTTTCTTTCTTTTTTCTTTCTTCATTTCTTTCTTACCTTCCTCTTTTTTTCATTCCTTCTTTTTTCTTCTCTTCGTTTTTTCTGGAGTCCTTACTTTGACCGCTGAATGAATGAAACATTTCTCTCCATCGGGCGCCATTGAAAGGACGTTAATTAGGCGCTGATGCGTTGTGCTGTTGTTCCAAGCTGACTATGGCTTTCGCCTTTTGCGACCCAGTACATCCGAACTCAAGACGGGAATTATGAGAACCAGGTTGATTTTCATCTTCGATTCCTGCGAACTTGGCCAGGTTTGATACTCAGTATCCATGAGCACTGCTGTGGGGTGGAGTAGTAAGGGATTGATCCCCCTCTGTTATTCTATGCCAGTCATGACTCATGAGGAAGATACTGTGCAATCCATTTTTGACAATAGAAACAAGAAAAAGAGTTCTTAAATGTTATGTAGAGCTAGTCTTAACATATGGATGTGAATTATGGACAATAGGACAACAAACAAGAAAATCACTGGAGGCTGTAGAAATGTTTTTTTTTACAAAAAAATGTTGAGAATACCATGGACAGCTAAGAAGAGTAATGAAAACGTTCTGAAAGAGGTCAAAGCAAAAAGAGAGCTAATTTCCAATATTAGGAAAAAACAATCATCATTTTTTGGCCATGTAATGAGAAGAGAACAACTGGAATATATTGTAACAACTGGGAAAATTGAGGGACGAAGAGATAGAGGGAAGCAAAGAGAAAAGATACCAGACAGCTTAAGAGAATGTCTTGGCAGAAGGTCAACAACAGAAATGATAAATAACTGTCGAGATCGAAAATTGTGGAGAGACATGATCACCTACGCCAGCAGGCCCGGTACTTGATGATGATGAATCATGGCACAGTCAGCTGGAGGTCTCCCTCCTGCCCCAGGTATTTAGTGAACAAGTGCCTTTTGTGTCTTTTAATCAGTTCATGAGCATCATGAAAACACAAATGTAGAAGGTATAAACGTAGACAGCAAAGATCTAAGAATTATAAAGAACTTGTACTGGCAACAAACAGCGGCCATAAGAACTGGAAACCAATTGGGAATGTTTCAACAAATAAAACAGGTTGTTAGACAAGGTTGTGTGCTGTCACCAGATTTGTTTAATATTTATAGTGAGATTATTTTAAGATCCATAAGGGACATTCCTGGAATAACAATTGGAGGTCATAATATAAATAATCTAAGGTATGCTGATGGTACAGTCTTAATCGCTAAGAGTGAAAATGAGTTACAAGAAATGTTGGACATTATAGTGAAAGAAAGCAAAAATAAAGGACTCAGCCTTAATAGTAAAAAGACAAAAGTAATGGTAACAACAAAGAAAAAGACATCACCTCAGTGCAAAATAAAGACAAGTGGAACAATATTAAAACAGGTAAATGAATTTAAATATTTGGGAACTTTGTTAACCTCAGACGGAAGATGTACAAAAGAGGTGAGATGCAGAATGGCTCAGGCAAAAGGAGCTTTCCAAAAAAATGAGGAAGATACTATGCAATCTATTTTTGATAAAATAAACGAGAAAAAGAGTTCTTAAATGTTACGTAGAGCCATTCTTAAAATATGGTTGCGAATCATGGACAATAGGACAACAGACAAGAAAATCACTGGAGTCAGTAGAAATGTGGTTTTACAGAAGAATGTTGAGAATACCATGGACAGCTAAGAAGAGTAATGAAAACGTTCTGAAAGAGGCCAAAGCAAAAAGAGAGCTAATTTCCAATATTAGCCTAACCCTAACCCTAACCCTAACCGCACAGAAGGTGAACACAACCGTCTGTTCCATGTCACATGATATCATCATTCATCGTAAACAATTGGAATATCGAAACATGATCAAAACGAATGAGACACACAGCTCACGGTGTACACAGAGCACTTAACTCAGTAGCTCCTGCAACAAGCCGGACTTGAAATATGAGGAAACTGCAACAAGGAACACTTTTCAGACATAGCCTTTAACGGTTCCTGCCGCTTATCCACCATATTGACCGGAAGTTCGTCCTCCTGAAAATGATGACTGTCATATTTTTTTTTATGTATCGCGCCTGATGATGCTAGGACATCACCTTGACTCCAAATCTGAACATATGAAACAATGCATAATGATATCCGTTATCAACTAGGTAAAAGATAAAGATTTTGAGTTATTGAGTTATTAAGTTATTGAGTTATTATTGAGTTATTGAGTTATTTGGTTACTGAGTTACTGAGTTATTGAGTTATTGAGTTACTGAGTTATTGAGTTATTATTGAGTTATTGAGTTTTTTGGTTACTGAGTTACTGAGTTACTGAGTTATTGAGTTATTGAGTTATTGAGTTACTGAGTTATTGAGTTATTGATTTATTGAGTTATTATTGAGTTATTGAGTTATTATTGAGTTATTTGCGCGTTCACGGACGTTCACGTCTTCCTTAAAATGATGATCGTCATAATTATTTTTAAAGTTTAGCGCTTGATGATGTTAGGACATCGGTTTTGACTCCAATTCCCAACATATAAAACACAGTTAGTCATCGGACTATCCCCGACCCACATCAAACAACAGACCGTAAGATCTCCCTGCAATGTGAATTTGTGAAATTATTTCATAGGAAGTGAATATTAGTGAATTATTTCATAGGAAACGAATATTAGTGAATTATTTCATAGGAAGCGAATATTAGTGAATTATTTCATAGGAAGCGAATATTAGTGAATTATTTCATAGGAAGCGAATATTAGTGAATTATTTCATAGGAAGCGAATATTAGTGAATTATTTCATAGGAAGCGAATATTAGTGAATTATTTCATAGGAAGCGAATATTAGTGAATTATTTCATAGGAAGCGAATATTAGTGAATTATTTCATAGGAAGCGAATATTAGTGAATTATTTCATAGGAAGCGAATATTAGTGAATTATTTCATAGGAAGCGAATATTAGTGAATTATTTCATAGGAAACGAATATTAGTGAATTATTTCATAGGAAGCGAATATTAGTGAATTATTTCATAGGAAGAGGTATGTTTCCAACACTCAGGGAAAAAAAAAATCACAAATAATCAACAACAGAGAAAAAAAATAAAGAACAATAGGTGGTCTGATGCAGGATCGAACTCTTACTCCTCAACACAGCGCCTTGCCACGTGAAACCAAACACTAGAGTTTAAGGGGCTTTGAAAACATTGAGGAGAGAGAAGAATAGGACCACTGCTACTGCACCGCATGGGGTCGTACTAGGCGAATAAAGAGGTTTTGATCAATGTCTTGATCTGTACTCTTCTTCTCCTTCCTCATCTGTTTCCTCTTCATCTTCCTCCTCTTCTTCCTCCTCCTCCTTTTCTTCCTCCTCTTCTTCTTCTTGTTCTTGTTCTTCTTCTTCTTCTCCTTTTTTCCTTTTTCTTCTTATGCTTCTTCTTCCTCTACTTCTTCCTCCACCTCATCTTCTTCTTATTTTCTTCTTCTCCTTCTCCTCCTCTTCTCCTTCTCCTTCTCCTTCTTCTTCTGCCTCTCCTTCTCCTTCTTCTTCTTCTTCTTCTTCTTCTTCTGCTTCTTCTTCTTCTCCTTCTCCTTCTCCTTCTCCTTCTCCTTCTTCTTCTTCTTCCTCCTCCTCTTCTCCTTCTCCTTCTCCTTCTCCTTCTTCTTCTCCTTCTCCTTCTTCTTCTTCCTCCTCCTCTTCTCCTTCTCCTTCTCCTTCTCCTTCTCCTTCTCCTTCTTCTTCTCCTTCTTCTTCTTCTTCCTCCTCCTCTTCTCCTTCTCCTTCTCGTTCTCCTTCTCCTTCTTCTTCTTCTCCTTCTCCTTCTCCTCCTCTTCTCCTTCTCCTTCTCCTTCTCCTTCTCCTTCTCGTTCTCCTTCTCCTTCTTCTTCTTCTTCCTCCTCCTCTTCTCCTTCTTCTCCTCTTCTCCTTCTCCTTCTCCTTCTCCTCTTCTCCTTCTCCTTCTCCTTCTTCTTCTTCTTCTCCTTCTCCTTCTTCTTCTTCCTCTTCATCTCTTCGTCTTTTTCTCTCTTCTACTTCTTTTTTTCTTCTCCTCCTTCTTGTTCTTGTTCTTGTTCTTGTTCTTGTTCTTGTTCTTCTTCTACTTCTTGTTCTTGTTCTTGTTCTTGTTCTTGTTCTTGTTCTTGTTCTGCTTCTCCTCCTCCTCTTCTTCTTCTCTTGGTCTTCTTCTTCTACTTCTTGTTCTTGTTCTTGTTCTTGTTCTTGTTCTTGTTCTTGTTCTTGTTCTTGTTCTTGTTCTTCTTCTACTTCTCCTTTTTTTTCTTCTACCTTTTCTTCCTCTTTTACTTCTTTTACTTCTCCTTTTTCTTCCTCTTTTTCTTCATCTTCTTCCTTTTCCACTTTCTCTTCATGTTATTCTTCCTCAATTTCTTCTTCTTCCTGCTCCTCCTCTTCTTCCTCCTCATCATCTTCTTCTGCTTCTTCTTTCCTTCCTCGTTTGCCTTTCAGCGTCGAGGGGAGATACAATTTACGATCTCTTGCTCTTCTGTTCGCCTCTGCTGCTGTTATGTTTCCTAGTTCTAATATTACATCGTTTTCGTGGTCGACCCTTGGGTCTGGTATTCCCACACCGTTTGTTGAAGGCTTGTTGTGTTGTGTTTTGATCTTTCTGCCTTGTCACGTGGCCAAACAATTTTATCTGTTGTTTCCTTATATATTCTATGGTGGGGGCTATTCCTAGCTTTTTTTCAGTTCCTCATTTCTGATCTTTTCTCTCAGACTGTTTCCTGTCATTCGTCTGACACATTTCATCTCAGTAGAGGTTATTTATCTTATTGTTCTTGCATCTAGGGTCCAGGTCTGGCATTGGTAGCACAACGTTGGGATGAAGATTGTATTGTAGAGTGCCCGTTTTGCCTCTAGAGTTATTTCCTTGTTGGACAATAGTGGTGATAGCTGTCCGATGATTTGACAAGCTTTGTTGTATCTTGATTCTATCTCTGCTGTTTGAGAATTATCGTTTGTCATTAGACTTCCTAGGTATTTGAATTCCTCTACCTGTTTTAGTTGTCTGCCGTCTATAGTTATGTTGATGTTCTGTTTTAGTTGTCTGCCGTCTATAGTTATGTTGATGTTCTGTTTTAGTTGTCTGTCATCTATAGTTATGTTGATGTTCTGTTTTAGTTGTCTGTCATCTATAGTTATGTTGATGTTCTGTTTTAGTTGCCTGCCGTCTATAGTTATGTTGATGTTCTGTTTTAGTTGCCTGCCTTCTATAGTTATGTTGATGTTCTGTTTTAGTTGCCTGCCTTCTATAGTTATGTTGATGTCCTGTTTTAGTTGTCTGCCTTCTATAGTTATGTTGATGTTCTGTTTTAGTTGTCTGCCTTCTATAGTTATGTTGATGTTCTGTTTTAGTTGTCTGCCTTCTATAGTTATGTTGATGTTCTGTTTTAGTTGTCTGCCGTCTATAGTTATGTTGATGTTCTGTTTTAGTTGCCTGCCTTCTATAGTTATGTTGATGTTCTGTTTTAGTTGCCTGCCTTCTATAGTTATGTTGATGTCCTGTTTTAGTTGTCTGCCTTCTATAGTTATGTTGATGTTCTGTTTTAGTTGTCTGCCTTCTATAGTTATGTTGATGTTCTGTTTTAGTTGTCTGCCTTCTATAGTTATGTTGATATTCTGTTTTAGTTGTCTGCCTTCTATATTTATGTTGATGTTCTGTTTTAGTTGCCTGCCATCTATATTTATGTTGATGTTCTGTTTTTGTTGCCTGCCTTCTATATTTATGTTGATGTTCTGTTTTAGTTGTCTGCCTTCTATAGTTATGTTGATATTCTGTTTAGTTTTTGCGACATTCATGACTTCTGTGCTGTTGAGTTCGCAAATCTTGAAACAGGGAATAGATGAGGGTGTATGAAACGGGTATGTAGCAGGGCAACAAGAGAAACAGAGCATTGATGAGAGTTCATTGAAACAGACGATATTAGTAGAGAAATAATAAACATCTAGGGGAGACAAGCAGAAGTGGTCAGGTGTGAGTGAGTGAACTGTTTGGGGAAAAAGGCGAAATAAGCGTGAATGGGTGAGATGTTTTCAGGGGAAGTAGGGAGATGAGAATAGACGTAGATTTTAAAAGTCAGTGTGCATTTGAGCCGGGTCCAGTGCGGACGTCTAGAGAAATCCAGTAGCTTACCGCGGACTAGAAAGGAGTTTTAAATAGACGAAAGTTAAGACAGATATAGGGCGACAGCCAATTAGTTTAGTTATCCTATTTCCAGGAGTTGTGATTGTTAGTTACTAAATGTTGTGTTAGATATGGCAAGATAGAATAGGTGTGATTGTCACTGTTAAGGTTAGGGTTACCTTAGTGGCAAGGAAACTGATTGGGAATCAGCGAAATTGACATAGTAGAACATTGTTGGAAACTTGTTAAGTGTCCAGCGCTCGCCGACTTTGATTAAGTCGTAGAGCAAGACTTATGAAGAATATAGAATCAGTGTGATTGTCACTGTTAAGGTTAGGGTTACCTTAGTGGCAAGGAAACTGATTGGGAATCAGCGAAATTGACATAGTAGAACATTGTTGGAAACTTGTTAAGTGTCCAGCGCTCGCCGACTTTGATTAAGTCGTAGAGCAAGACTTATGAAGAATATAGAATCAGTGGGATTGTCACTGTTAAGGTTAGGGTTACCTTATCGGCAAAGAAACTGATTGTGAATCAATGAAATTGACACAGTAGAACATTGTTGGAAACTTGTTAAGTGTCCAGCGCTCGCCGACTTTGAGGAAGTCGTGGAGCAAGACTTATGAAGAATCTAGAATAAGTGTGATTGTAGCTGTTAAGGTTAGCGTTACCTTCTCGGCATAGAAGCTGATTGCGAATCAGTGCAATCAACACGTTGTTGGATAATCTCGCTGACTTCGAGGAAGTCGTGGCGGGAAAGTTTAGGAAGTTTATGACTAAGCTTCTACCATGAAAAGAGACTTTCATCGATCGTGTAGATCGTACACATCATTGGGAAACTTCAAGTAAGGGTCCTCAGAGACTTGGGAGCTTATGACTAGCTTCTACGACACACAATTGAACTTGTTAGTCAAGTAGATTACACAGAGTTGGGAACTCGACAAGAGAGTTCCACAGAGTTTGGGCTATATTAGCAGTCCATGAGGAGTGCACCTGAGGGTGGCACTATTGTTAATAAAGGGAGGGAATTATTATTGTTAATATATGTACTGTTAATTTGTGAAATGTGTTTACGTGATCCGGACATGCGCCTTGTCAAATAAAGATGTTTTGTGTGTAGTCAGGACTTGAGTTGAGTCATTAAAACATCTTTAAAGTTACAACCATCTAGCGAGTGAACGAGCTGGGAGAAATCGCGGGGGGGAATTGATAAGTTACAACGTGAAGTACTACACTATAGATCATAACGGTCCAAGGAGAGTCGCAACAGAATGACGTGAAGTACGAGGCATCAATCATGGCGGTCTAAAAGACTGGCATGGCAGTTTGAGCACAGGGCAGATCATAAGAGTGGCGAGCAACTCGTCATTCAGCAATCCGGCCATAAGCAGCATCACGAGCCCTCGCTCATCGTGCTAAAGCACCTCTGGTACTCGGGCTCGTGGTGAAGAGGAGTGATCTCAGTCTCAAGGGGACGAGCGGTCAGTCGATCGTTCATTTCATCGGTCACGACATTGATTGTCGAGTGATTGTCAATAAAGAACAAGTCAGATTATTACATTTGGTACAGTGATATTAGATCAAAGGATATTACTGGTCTCACTCCCAAGAAATATTACATCATTCCCTCCAGCGCTAGCTCGAGGATTTCGAGAGAATTTCAAGAACGTATAAAAAAAAAATAATATTATTACAATCTGAGCCGAAGCCATCTTCAGTACTTTCGCTAGTATCTGAATTTTACAAGAGAAGAGGATCTGAGCGCTCAGTCCGCTAAGTGATAAAGATGTTCACGAATCTCAATTAAGACAGCGCGTGCGCTGCCGGGGCTCGAAAGGAAAGTAAAGAATTGGAGAGCTGATCCCTACCAGGCATGTTCGTAAGAGGTGACTAAGGAGGATCGGGCATGGGACTGGCTATCCTGTACTGTAAAAAAAAAAATACACTTGACAAACATGGACAAGTCTATTACCACGTAAAGCTGTCACCATACCACTTTTTTTCTTCCTTTTTTTTAGTATCGCAATTAATTAATATGGACCCGCAATAGCTCAGTGGTTAATGAACTAGACTACAAAGGACAAGGGGTAGAGATCGATCCCAACAGACGGCTTCAGGGTTGACCCAGCCTTAAATGGGTACCGGATTTTTTTCTGGGAAAGTAAAGCGGCACGGGCGTAATACCGACCACATTACCCCAAAAATCATGTGCTGAAGGTCTGTAAAAATTATGGTCACCAACGCCATATTCCCTATACGCCACTTGGCGTGACGGGGGTACTTTACTACTTTACAAGAAAATAATATAGACAAAGAGGGAAGAACGGAGAATGATACCAAAATAAGGATATCAAAAGCAAGAGGAGCTTTCATTGCACTGGGAAATATATGGAAATCCAAAGAAATTAGGTTAAGTACAAAAATAAAGAATGTTGAAACCCATTGTTCAGTCAGTACTATTATATGGCTGTGAAACATGGAGAACAACAAAAATTACAATCATGAAGATACAGACTTTCATTAATGGATGGTTACGCAGAATAAAAGGATGGAAATGGCAGGACAAAATCACTAACATAGAATTATGGAAATGTACCAGTCAAATACCAGTGGATAAAGAGATACAGTGAAGACGATGGCGCTGGATAGGACACACACTACGGAAGGCAATTGAGAGTATTACACAACAGGCACTTTATTGGAACCCCCAAGGAAAAAGACAAAGAGAACGACCAAGAAATTCTTGGAGAAGACAGATGGAAGCAGAGATGAAGATGATGAGGAAGACATGGACTGATCATAAAAGAATGGCAAAAAACAGAACGACCCAGAAAGTGTTTGTTGAAGACCTATGCTCCACAGGGAGCTGAAAGTGTTTGTTGAAGACCTATGCTCCACAGGGATCTGAAAGTGTTTGTTGAAGACCTATGCTCCACAGGGAGCTGAAAGTGTTTGTTGAAGACCTATGCTCCACAGGGATCTGAAAGTGTTTGTTGAAGACCTATACTCCACAGGGAGCTGAAAGTGTTTGTTGAAGACCTATGCTCAACAGGGAGCTGAAAGTGTTTGTTGAAGACCTATGCTCCACAGGGAGCTGAAAGGTAGAAGTAGAAGAAAAAGCAGAATGTAACAAGGCAGTTTGCCATTCCTTTCCTTCTTGGCAGTGACTGTACTAGTCGGAGATCGCAGCCATTGTCTCTATACATGAGATCCTCTACCTGCTATCGCGGAGTGGGGACCATAATCGGCACTACTTGTCGGCTGCTCCCACAACACCATCCACCGCCTACCATCACAACACCATCCACCGCCTACCATCACAACACCATCCACCACATACCCTCACAACACCATCCACCATATACCCCCACATTACAATCCACCACCTACCCCCACAGCACCATCCACTACCTACCCCCCACAACACCATCACCAAATACCCCCACAATACCATCCACCATATAACCCACACAGCACCATCAACCACATACCCCCACAACACCATCCATCACATACCAACTATAACACAATCCAACACATACATCCACAACACCATCAACCACACGCCCCTCCCCCACAACACATCCACCACATACCCCCACAACACCATGCACCACACCCCCTCCCCCAAAAACACCATCCACCACATACCCCCTCAACACCATGCACCACACCCCCTCCCCCAAAAACACCATCCACCACATACCTCCCACAACACCATCCACCACATACCTCCCACAACACCATCCACCACATACCTCCCACAACACCATGCACCACATACCTCCCACAACACCATCCACCACATACCTCCCACAACACCATCCACCACATACCTCCCACAACACCATCCACCACATACCTCCCACAACACCATGCACCACATAACTCCCACAACACCATGCCTCCCCACAACACCATGCACCACACCCCCTCCCCCAAAAACACCATCCACCACATACCCCCTCAACACCATGCACCACACCCCCTCCCCCAAAAACACCCTCCACCACACACCCTCCCGCAACACCATCCACCGCACCCCCCCCCCAACTACAACGCCATCCACCACACCCCCCCCCCCAACTACAACACCAGCCACCACACACCCCCACGGTTTCAATGAAACACTGCTATCAGTACTAAATTGGAACTTCACTTTTCCAACGATGTCCCGTAGATTACATGGAGAAGCGAGCCCCCTTAATTATCTTTCCATTTGTTCTGTCGCTCACCCGATACCTACTAAAGTAAAAAATAATGTTCCTTTTTTGTCGTCCGTCCTTAGACGAACATTAAGTGGTCGTAAATACGTTCTGTTGTATTTAGCAGTAAAACTACGATATCTGCGCATTTAAGCCCAATACATCCGATTTTCGCATGACATTTGTGAGTACGGTGTTTCCTTTCTTCTTTCAAACTTACTCACAGGTTAGTCTGCTTTTGGAGGCACCGTGAAGAGTTGGAGTAGAGCCTGGTTCACCGATCCAAGCGCAAACCATCAGCTATGAGTCGCTGACACATTCTTCCAGCCCTACTGCTGTGATGCAACTTTTCTATTCCTCTTTTTATCGCTGGAATTTTAGAAAATGAAAGACGTCTTGTGTGACTAGTCTGTGTCAATAGAAGAACGAAAGAGAGTTTATCGATGTTTTATAGAACCAATTCTGACCTATGGAAGCGAATCATGGACAGGAGACTCAAAAAAACAAAAATACGATTACGTAAATACGAATTTGTATTTCTCAGAAGAATGTTGAGGGTTCCCTTGATATCTAAAAAGACCATTGAGAACATTCTTAAAGAGGCCAACACAAAAAAAGCTCCTAAAAATACATCAGAAAGAAACAATCAACATTTTTCAGGCACATCATGAGAAGAGGAAAGTTGGAATTCTTGGTTACAACTGGCAAAATAAAAGGAAAGAGAGATCACGGACGGCTAAGAGAGAAAATACTGGATAGCTTGATGTCATGGCATGGAAAACAGTCAACAACAGAACTGATACGATGCCCTGTGGACAGAGAATCCCCCTACAGAAAAGACAATCTGCTGCCTTGCAGGAAGACTGGGGACAATCAAAGGCTAGGGAAAGCAAACCCGAATAAAATGCTGGCTGAAATCGGATGCACTGGGCCACTGGCGCAGAACACAGTGCAACGTTTTTAACGGGTGTTCAATCAGAGTGGATCTGGCGTACTCTACTTGTGATGTTCTGTCTGTGGGGGCGATCAACACACTTAACCTGACAGCTGACTTCATGTGAGAGTCTGGAATCCTACTCTGATTGAGTCCTGATCGCAGAGAGAGAGAGAGAAAGAGAGAGAGAGAGAGAGGGACAGAGAATTGTGGAGAGACATAGTCCCCCAATGCCAAGCTGTTTGGCTCATGATGATGATGAAAGTCTGATTTATATTGAATCTCAAATTTTCAATATTCTGCAAATGGTATCCTCCAACCCTTCCTGGCTCCTAACTTGAAAGTAAAACCATGAAACAAGCCATCATCATCATCATCATCATCATCATCATCATCATCATCATTATCATCATCAACATCATCATCATCATTGAGTGCCGTCTTCGCAACGAAGGTTAGGCTACTATGGAGCGCCATTCCGCTCTGTCTCTTGCTTTGATAGTGCAGATTGTCATAGACTTATTTGTCCATCTTTTGATGTTACTCGTTCATGTTAGTCTTGGTCTGCCTCTGCCTCTTTTACCTTGTATTTTTCCTTCCAATATTACTTTTAGTAGGCTGTTGTGTCTTTTAACATGTCCCAAAAATCTCATTTGTCTTGTCTTAATTGTGTTTAGTAGTTATCTTTTTAATTTTAGTTGTTTTAAAACTTCATCGTTTGTTTTCTTTTCTTTCCATCCAATTCTACCTATTCTTCTATAAATCCACATTTCAAAGGCTTCAATTCTCTGTTCTGTTTTCTTGTCTAATCCGCATGTTAACACTGATATCACATCCATATGTTAACACTGGTATCACATCCACATATCACATCCATATGTTATCACTGGTATCACATCCATATGTTAGCACTGGTATCACATCCATATGTTAGCACTGGTATCACATCCATATGTTATCACTGGTATCACATCCATATGTTAGCACTGGTATCACATCCATATGTCCATGTTTCTGCACCATACAGGAATATTGAGAAGATGTAACATTTTGCTATTCTTAGTTTCAGCCCTGGTGTTATTTGTTTTGTTGTTAGTATATTTTCATGGCATTAAAATTACTTAGCAAGCCAGGGATGGATACCGTTTCGATAATTCCACACAGAAAACATTTCAAATGATATTCCAATAGCTCAACTCGTTTACATAATTTCTACAAAATGTGTCAGTACCCGCCCTCGGCTTCTTTCTAGAGATATGAGAGACTTGCTCAGAGGCTCGGAAAAAGATTTCAGCAAAGTTGGTGAAAAAGATGAAAGAGACGAGTGCAATTTACTTCGGTGGTAGATTGTTTCAACACAGCTCTCCGGAGAGGCAGAGAGCCTGTTTATTGAAATAACAGGTTTATAGTCTATGTCAAGAGAGGCTGAGCCTCTCCAAAATAGAGAGGCTGTGTATTTTTTGGCAAAAGTTACTAATTTTTTCGTTCACGGTATTCCGACTTCTAAATTTCATTTCACGCTGGATAGGTTATTTGAATTCTTCTAATTTCTACAAAACAACATCATGTGCCATGGCGATGAGTTAGGATAAGGAAGATCTAGGGGTTTTATATTAATCCATTTCATGATTTCTATAAATGTTAGGACATCGTATATAAGTTAAATTGTCTGGTGTCTTTCTTTCTTTATTTCTTTCTTTCTTTCTTTTCTTCTTAATTTCTTTCTTTCTTTCTTAAATTCTTTCTTTTTTCTTTCTTACCTTTCATTCTTGTGGATGTGATACCAATGTTAACATATGGATGTGATATCAGTGTTAACATATGGATGTGATATCAGTATTAACATATGGATGTGATATCAGTATTAACATATGGATGGGATATCAGTATTAACATATGGATGTGATATCAGTGATAACATGTGGATGTGATACCAGTGTTAACATACGGATGTGATAGAAATGCTAACATATGGATGTGATACCAGTACTAACATATGGATATAATACCAGTGCTAACATATGGATGTGATATCAGTGTTAACATATGGATGTGATATCAGTGTTAACATATGGATGTGATACCAGTGCTAACATATGGATGTGATATCAGTGATAACATGTGGATGGTATACCAGTGTTAACATATGGATGTGATACCAGTACTAACATATGGATGTGATACCAGTACTAACATATGTATATGATACCAGTTCTGCAGAGAGATGTCATAAACAATCTAGGAGAGATGGGTCGAACGAAGGTCCTAAAAGGAAGCACAGATACAATGCTATCTAGATTATGGGGACTGGAAGTGAAGAAAGAAAGAAAGAAGGAAAGGAAGGAAAGAAGAAAGAACGAAAGAAAGAAAGAAAGAAAGAAAGGATGAAAGGAAAAAATACGGACAGAAAGAAAGAATGGAAGAAAGAAAGAAAGAAAGAAAGAAAAGAAGGAAGAAAGAAAGAAAGAACGAAAGAAAGGATGAAAGAAAGAAATGGAGAAAGAATGGAAGAAAGAAAGAATGAAAGAATGAGAGAAAAAAAGAGAGAAAGAAAGAAACAGAGAAAGAAAGAGAATAAGAGATAGAAAAAAAGAAATAGAGAAAGAAACAAAGAAATACAGAAAGAAATGAGGAAATATAGAAAGGAAGAAAGAAAGAAAGAAAGAGAAAAAGAGAGAAAGAAAGAAAGAGATAAAGAAAGAGATAAGATAGATAGAAAGAAAAAAAATAGTAAAAGAAAGAAAGAAAGAAAGAAAGAAATAGAGAAAGACAGACAGACAGACAGAAAGAAAGAAAGAAAGAAAGAAAGAGAGAGAGAAGGAAGAGAAGGGACGCTGTATCGCTATCCAGACTGTGTGAACTGGAAGTGTAGACCTGTGTTGACAGAACAGAGAGATATTCTGGACAAATTGAAAGGTTTGTCGACCAACACCTCACTGGCGCAATTTGTCGCTGTGTGCTGGTGGACATTTGAGAAGAAGATCGGAGCACCTATGGGTGTGTCCGGAATGCTGAAATGATAATCCTAATTTAACATAACTAACACAATATATATATATATATATATATATATATATATATATATATATATATATATATATATATATATGAATAAATGAATGAATGAATACATGAATGAATGAATGAATGAGTGAATGAATAAATGAATGAATTAATTAATTAATAAATGAATGAATGAATGAATGAATAAATGAATGAATGAATAAATAAATGAATACATGAATGAATGAATGAATAACTGAAGGAATAAATAGATGAAAGAATGAATAAATGAATGAATGACTGAATAAATGAATGAATGAATGAATGAATAAATGAAAGAATGAATTAATGAATGAATGAATTAATGAATGAATGAATAAATAAATGAATACATGAATGAATGAATGAATAAATAAATGATAGAATGAATAAATGAATGAATGAATAAATGAATGAAAGACTCAGAAAGCAGCTCTTGAAGCTTTAAGGAAATGTGTCAAAACATCATCTAGAGCACCCTACTGTCCCTCAAGCAAACATAATTCCTCAATGAAAATTAACACAACTTTTCAAGCCACCATGTTGAAAGCACACTACAAGACAATTATGGACAGTTTTTTAACACAACATCATCATCATGTGCTATACCAGTTGGCGTAGGCGATCATGTCCTTCCACATTTCTGCCGACCATAACGTGTAAGCCTTAGAGACAATGCAGCAGGAGGTCGACGCCTGGGAGTCATATTTGATGGGCGGACCCACATACCCTAGAGTGTCAAGAAGCTAAAGGGCCGAAACACTTGCTAGCCGGGGGTCTTCCTCTGATGATCAGATTGCCTAGTGCTGCGAAGGTTTGTACATTGAGTTTCCTAGTACTACAGACATGACATAACTAACATAACATTTCTAATATGAGAAACATAACATAACTAACATAAAATAACTAACGTAACATAACTAACATAACATAACTAACGTAACATAATTAACATAAAATAACTAACGTAACATAACTAACATAAAATAACTAACATAAAATAACTAACATAAAACAACTAACATAAAATAACTAACATAAAATAACTAACATAAAATAACTAACATAACATAACTAACATATCATAACTAACATAGCATAACTAACATAACATAACTAACATAACAAACAACATAAAATAACTAACATAGCATAACTAACATAATATAACTAACGTAGCATGACTAACATAACATAACTAACATAACATAACTAACATAGCATGACTAACATAGCAACACTAACATAACAACTAACATAAAATAACTAACATAACATAACTAACATAACATAACTAACATAACATAACTAACATACCATAACTAACATAACTTAACTAACATAACATAACTAACATAACATAACTAACATACCATTACTAACATAACATAACTAACATAGCAACACTAACATAACAACTAACATAAAATAACTAACATAACATAACTAACATAACATAGCTAACATAACATAACTAACATAGCATGACTAACATAACATAACGAACATAATATAACTAATATAGCATAACAAGAATTCAAGCTGGAGAATTTGTGCCCGGAACATCAATGGTTGTAAAATCCCTGTCTGGATGAATTGATGTACTTTATAGCAACCGATTCATTAATAAGCGATGGCCGAGTTGATAATCTGTCCGGCTTAATTCCAGGGGAAGGCCGGTTCGATTCCCCAGTGGGGTCAAACGTTTTGTTTTTCTCACCATTATAATGATCATGTGTCATACCAAATGGTTAAATAAAAAAATGAATAAATGAATGAATTAATGAATGAATAAATGAATGAATGAATTGAATGAATGAATGTATAAATGAATGAATTAATGAATGAATGAATGAATAAATGAATGAATGATTGAATTAATTAATTAATTATTTATGTATAAATGAATGAATGAATGAATAAAATTAATGAATGAATGAATAAATAAATGAATGAATAAATGAATAAATAAATAAATAAATAAATAAATGAATGACTGAATGAATAAATAAATGAATGAATGAATAAATGAATGAATGAATGAATGAAAGAATGAATGTATGTATAAATGAATGAATGAATAAATGAATGAATGAATGAATGAATTAAAATGTATAAAAGAATGAATGAATAAATAAATGAATGAATAAATAAATGAATGAATAAATGATTGAATGAATGAATGAATGAATGAATGAATGAATGAATAAATGAATAAATGAATGAATGAATGAATTAATTAATTAATTAATTAATGAAAGAAAGAATAAATGAATGAATTAATGAAGGAATGAATAAATGAATGAATGAATTAATTAATTAATTAAGGAATGATTGAATTAATGAATAAATGAATGAATGACTCAGAAAGCAGCTCTTAATCTTGAAGCTTTAAGGAAATGTGTCAAAACATCATCTAGTTCCCTTTTTGTGTTGGCCTCTTTGAGAATATCCTCATTGGTCTTTTTAGCTGCCCTGATTCTTCTGAGAAATCCCATCTCTGTTGCCTCTAATCGTCATTTCATTTGATTGTTTACTGTCCATGATTCGCTTTCATATGTTAGAATTGGCTCTATATAGAAGCGATGAACTCTCTATCTCACTTAGTGTTAAATAAGATATTTTTCCTTTTCTGAAATGCTATTTTTGCCTGAGCTATTCTACTTTTTATTTCTGTGGTACATCTTCCATCTGATGTTATTATTGTGCCCAAGTATTTGACGCTCTCCACTTGTTTCAGATTTCTCCTGTTTATTTTATCTATAGGAGGGGTATTAGGAAGAAACAATCATCATTTATTAGCCATGTAAATGAGAAGAGAGCAACTGGAATATATTGTAACAACTGGGAAAATTGAGGGACGAAGAGATAAAGGGAAGCAAAGAGAAAAAATACCGGACAGCTTAAGAGAATGGCTTGGCAGATGGTCAACAACAGAAATGATAAATAACTGTCGAGATCGAAAATTGTGGAGAGACATGATCACCTACGCCAGCAGGCCTGGTACTTGATAATGATGAGGATGATAGTAGGGGTGAAATTAAAACTCAGAACTGAACACCTCGCAGCGACTGCACTGGACATGAGGCCTTTATTCTCCGATCTACAATTTCCCATCCATTTTCCTCCTGTCCACGGTAAAAACCAATATATTGGCAAAATATCGTAAATGTCAACATTGAAAAGGGAAGTAAGCAAATATAAACTGAAAACGTATAAAATGATAATTTGGCAATATTCAAATTATCTCCCCTTGGATAGATCGATACAACATTGAAGTTATGTCCCATCGATTCTTGATGTCACTTTGATCTATCTATCTATCTATCTATCTATCTATCTATCTATCTATCTATCTATCTATCTATCTATCTATCTATCTATCTATCTATCTGTCTATCTATCTGTCTGTCTGTCTGTCTGTCTGTCTGTCTCTCTGTCTGTCTGTCTCTCTGTCTGTCTGTCTCTCTGTCTATCTATCTATCTATCTATCTATCTATCTATCTATCTATCTATCTATCTATCTATCTATCTATCTATCTATCTATCTATCTATCTATCTATCTATCTATCTATCTATCTATCTATCTATCTATCTATCTATCTATATCTATCTATCTACTATCTATCTAAAACTATTTTGTCTTTTGCTTCTTTAATTATTCTATATTAAAGTAGTAAAATACTCTCGTCACGCGATGTATTAATGGTGTTAGTGACCATACATTTTACAGACCTTCGGCACTTGATTTTTGGGGTAACGTGATCGGTATTACTCCCGTGCTGATCCGGTACCCATTAAAGGCTGAGTGAACGGCAAGCCGTCGGTTGGAATCGAACCCTACCTCTTGTCCTTTATAGTTCAGTTCACTAACCACTGAGATATCGCCGCCCACTTTATTATTCTATGGAGGGAATTATTACTAACTTTTTCCCAATTCTTCATTGATGATCTTATCCCTCATGCTGTCTCCTGCCATGCGTCTAACACATTTTATCTCAGCAGTAGTTATTTACCCACTTGACGCTGAGAGGAAAATAAGAATGGAAAGTTGAAGAAAATGTAAATAAAGTGGATGAAGATTGTAAATGGGAAATAACTGGGAATAGCTTATTTGAAAATTATAAATCTATTTGTTACTTCCCTTGAACCATTATGTTGAAACTAGAGAATGTGGTCGGGAGACAAATAATAATAAATGAATATTATTCTAGAGGGAAACTTTCGAGGCAATAATCAGCGAATCAATTCAGGGGAAGAAGGCAAAAAACAGAACGACTTGGAAAGTGTTTGTTGAAGACCTATGCTCCACTGGGAGCTAAAAGGTAAAAGAAGAATTCAGAGGAAGAGGTATGTTTGACCTCTAAAAGAAATGGCAAATAATCAACAACAGAAAAAAATATGGACCAAAGCAGGATCGAACCCGTACTGAGTGGCACAGCGCCTTGCCACGAAAAGCCAACCGCTAGGGAACACTGCCACTCAGCTAAGTTTTAACTAAATTTTTTCTGTTGTTGATTTTTTCTGTTGCGAGTGCTATAAACATACCTTTTCCTCTGAATTAATCCGTTGTATGTGGTCTGGTAGTTTTGACTAGATTATACACTAAAACACTAACTGCTTACAATTATTGTTGTTGTTGTTGTTGTTGTTGTTATAGTTGCGTTCGCCAGCTTTCAACTCTGACGAAGTCCCTCGAGACTAGGAACTGAATTTTGCGTGTTAATCCACATATCCCTGGCAGCCGTGTGCACAGGGTTCTCTCGCCGCACAGGCAGATAACTCCGACTTCGGAGGTACTCATATTTTTTCCGTCGATGAGTAACTGACGTTTCAAGCCGGGCCTCGCTGCTGAGACCAGGGGGTGGTTGTCGCAGAGAGAAATCATAAATAAAAATCCCAACCGGTGGAGCCGAGATTTGAACCCACAACCTCTCTGTCCCGAGGCCGGCGTCTTGCCTGGAGACCAACCAGTCCCCCATAGACTTGGAATATGAGGAAACTGCAACAAGGAACACTTTTCATGCATAGCCTGCAATGGTTCCTGCCGCCTATCCACCATATACCAGAAGTTCACGTCCTCCCGAAAGTGATGATCGTCATATTTCTTTAAAAATGTATAGCGCTTGATGATGTTAGGCCTTCGTTGTTGACTCCAATTCCGAACATATAAAACACACAGTTAGTCGTCAGATTATCTCGGTCGCACATCAAACAACAGACCGTAAGATTAGCGTACGGCCGGTCTAGGGATTTACGATGAGCCATTACGATGAAAGTAAGCATACAATTTTACATTTTTTGACGAGGGACAACATAATACTTGACAACCATCATTACAGTCTTCCACACCTCATCGTGGTGCCTCTAAACACAGGCCAACAAGTATTGGCTGGTTCAGTTGATCAATTCTACAACAATTACTTAATGAAATAAACATGACAAACAAAAAAATATGGATTAGATATGAATATCAAAAAGACTAAAACTATGAGAACAGAGAATTGAAGCGTTTGAAATGTGGATATATAGAAGAATAAGTAGAATTGGATGGAAGGAAAAGAAAACAAACGATGAAGTCTTAAAACAACTAAAAATGAAAAGAGAACTACTAAACACAATTGGATCAAGACAAATGAAATTGTTGGGACATGTTAAAAGACACAACAACCTACTAAAAGTAATCTTGGAGGGGAAAATACAAGGTAAAAGAGTCAGAGGCAGACCAAGACTAATATGGACGAGTATCATCAAAAAATGGACAAACCAGCCTATGACAACCTGCACCATCAAAGCAAGAGAAAGAGTACAATGGCGCTCCATGGTAGCCAGCCTTCATTGCGGAGATGGCACTCGATGATGATGATGATAATGATGATGAAGTTGATTAGTTATTATGTTAGTTCAATAGTTACTTAGTTTGGTATTCGTTTGTTAATTACTTAGTTAGTTAGTTAGTTAGTTAGTTAGTTAGTTAGTTAGTTAGTTAGTTAGTTAGTTAGTTAGTTAGTTAGTTAGTTAGTTAGTTAGTTAGTTAGTTAGTTAGTTAGTTAGTTAGTTAGTTAGTTAGTTAGTTAGTTAGTTAGTTAGTTAATTAGTTTTTTTTTATTAATTAGAAATTTAAAAGTTTAATTTATCTCTTCTTTCCTCTTTCTCACTGATACCTAAAAGGTGTCGTGGTTTATATCATTTGTCGTTCTTGAGCTGCTCGAACTGTCTGAATTAGTGATTTTCCTTTGTTGTTACATGTCTCTATCACTGCATCTATCCATCTTCTTCTTTTCTCTTTCTCACTGATACCTAAAAGGTGTCGTGGTTTATATCATTTGTCGTTCTTGAGCTGCTCGAACTGTCTGAATTAGTGATTTTCCTTTGTTGTTACATGTCTCTATCACTGCATCTATCCATCTTCTCCTTTTCTCTTTCTCACTGATACCTAAAAGGTGTCGTGGTTTATATCATCTGTCGTTCTTGAGCTGCTCGAACTGTCTGAATTAGTGATTTTCCTTTGTTGTTACATGTCTCTATCACTGCATCTATCCATCTTCTTCTTTTCTCTTTCTCACTGATACCTAAAAGGTGTCGTGGTTTATATCATTTGTCGTTCTTGAGCTGCTCGAACTGTCTGAATTAGTGATTTTCCTTTGTTGTTACATGTCTCTGTCACTGCATCTATCCATATTCTTCTGGGTCTTCCTCTTGGTCTTTTCCCACGCATTCTCGAGAAGAACGCCCTTGATGGTGATTGGTGAGGATTCATTCTGACCAGGTGGCCGAACCATTTAAGTTGTTGTTGTTCTATATATTCTTGGCTGGGTTTGTTCCTACCATTTTTCTTATGGTTTCATTTGGTATTCTATCTCTTCTTGTGTTGTTTGTTACTTTTCTCAAGCATCGCATCTCACGTGTATTGATCTTTCTTAAATGTGATTTAGAAAGTGTCCACGTTTGACTTTCATAGCACAAAGTTGGTATGAAGATGCTATTTATAATTTGTTGTTTAGCTGCCATAGAAATGTGTGGATGTCTTAACAATGGTGAAAGCTGGTATGTGACATCTTTTGCTTTCTGTATTCTCATGTCAATTTCTCTGTCTAGTTTTCCATCTTCTGTGAACATTGTGCCCAAATACTTGAATTCTTCTACTTGTTTTATTTCTTTGTCTTTGATCTTGATGTTTAATGGGTGTCTTAATTTGCTTATTCTTATAGCCTCTGTTTTTGCTGTGTTAATTTTCACACTGTAGTTTGTGCAGCTTTTATCTAGAGATGTTAAATGCTGTTGTAGCAGGTTTTCATCCTCATATATTAGGCATTGGTCGTCTGCGAATAGTAGCTCGTTGATGTTGGAACTTTCTACCTTTATATTATTATTTGATTTGTCCTTATTGTTGTTTGTTTCCTGATTTATTGTGTCCATATATATGATGAAGAGGAGTGGTGAGAGGACGCATCCTTGTCTTACTCCTGTTGTAACCTGAAACCATTCTGACAGACCTTCCGATGTTCTGACGGCACTTTGACTGTTTTTATATAACGCCATTATATTATCTAGTAGTTGTCCTCCTACACCATAGGTTTCTAGAGTTTGCCAAAGTTTGTTCCTGTCCACACGATCAAACGCTTTTTCCTGATCTATAAACACTATATTTAGGTTTCTGTCATATTCTATTGTTTTTTCACATAGTTGTCTCAATGTAAATATAGCATCAGTACAGCTTTTGTCTTTTCTGAATCCGAATTGATTATTACTTAATTGTGGTTCTATTATGTATCTTACTCTCCTCTCTAATATCTTAGCAAACATTTTACCAACTTGACTCAATAGGGATATTCCTCTGTACATTTCACACTCCCTTTTACTTCCCTTATTCTTCCAAAATGGGACACTGATAGCTTTTTGCCAATTGTCTGGGACTTTTCTTTCTTCCCACGCCATATTGAATATTATATTAAGCCAATCTATAGCTGTTTCCTTACTAGGCTAGCAGCATTTCTGTTGTTATTCCATCTATACCAGCTGCTTTGTTCTTTTTATTCTGTTTCAATGCCCATTCTACTTCTGCTTTAAGTATATTCGGTTCCTGTTAGTCACACTGCCGATGTTTAAACTGTATTTCCGTTCGTATTTCCCTGATTTAATAGGGTTTGTTTACTTCCGCCATGTTGTTAATTCCGCTCGTGACGAGTGTCTACCTTTGGTGTATTTCTTTAATGATTTTACCTCTCTTTCTTGTGTCTGCTAATCCTAAGATTGTTATATTCCTTTTCTTCACAAATTCAACTATTTCTGTGCTTTTATCACCTAAACCGCAGATGGTCCAAATACCTATTAAACGTTCTGATTTTTGTCTTTGTGTTGTTGTAGTTGTTGTAGTTGTTGTTGTTGTTGTAGTTGTTGTAGTTGTTGTAGTTGTTGTTGTAGTTGTTGTAGTTGTTGTAGTTGTTGTTGTTGTTGTTGTTGTTGTTGTAGTTGTTGTTGTTGTTGTAGTTGTTGTTGTTGTTGTTGTAGTTGTTGTAGTTGTTGTTGTTGTTGTAGTTGTTGTTGTAGTTGTTGTAGTTGTTCTAGTTGTAGTTGTTGTTGTTGTTGTTGTTGTAGTTGTTGTAGTTGTTGTAGTTGTTGTTGTTGTTGTTGTTGTTGTAGTTGTTGTAGTTGTTGTAGTTGTTGTTGTTGTTGTTGTAGTTGTTGTAGTTGTTGTAGTTGTTGTTGTTGTAGTTGTTGTTGTTGTTGTTGTAGTTGTTGTAGTTGTTGTTGTAGTTGTTGTAGTTGTTGTAGTTGTTGTTGTTATTGTAGTTGTTGTTGTAGTTGTTGTAGTTGTTGTAGTTGTTGTTGTTGTTGTAGTTGTTGTAGTTGTTGTTGTTGTTGTTGTTGTTGTTGTTGTAGTTGTTGTAGCTTTCCCGCTTTCATGCATTTTCGTTCGTGATTGTAACAGCACAATGAATGGTAATACTTATTCGCACAAACTATAAGAATAAATCACAAATAAAATCCGTTCGAAATAGCACAAGAACGCTTGAATTTCTTTTACTACGGCCATTAAAATTCACTTATAATTTAAATTTTGACTGTAAGTTAGTTAATTTGTTAAATACTTAGTAAGTTATTAAATTAGTTATTTAGTTAGTTAGTAAGCAAGTAAGTTAGTTAGATATTTAGTTAGTTATTTAGTTAGTTAGTTAGTAAGCCAGTAAGTTAGTTAGATATTTAGTAAGTTATTTAGTTAGTAAGCAAGAAAGTTAGATATTTAGTTAGTTAGTTAGTAAGCAAGTAAGTTAGTTAGATATTTCGTTAGTTATTTAGTTAGATAAATAGTAAGTTAGTTAGTTAGTTAGTTGGTTAGTTTGTTAGTTATTTAGTTAGTTATTTACTTAGTAAAGTATTTAATTAGTTATTTAGTTAGTTAGTTATTTAGTTAGTTATTTAGTTAGTTAGTTGGTTATTTAGTTAGTTAGTTAGTAAGCCAGTAAGTTAGTTAGATATTTAGTAAGTTATTTAGTTAGTAAGCAAGAAAGTTAGATATTTAGTTAGTTAGTTAGTAAGCAAGTAAGTTAGTTAGATATTTCGTTAGTTATTTAGTTAGATAAATAGTAAGTTAGTTAGTTAGTTAGTTGGTTAGTTTGTTAGTTATTTAGTTAGTTATTTACTTAGTAAAGTATTTAATTAGTTATTTAGTTAGTTAGTTATTTAGTTAGTTATTTAGTTAGTTAGTTGGTTATTTAGTTAGTTAGTAAGTTAGTTAGTTAGTTAGTAAGGTATTTAATTAGTTATTTAGTTAGTGTAGTTATTTAGTTATTTAGTTAGTAAGTTATTTAATTAGTTATTTAGTTTGTTAGTTGGTTATTTAGTAATTTAGTTAGTTAGTTATTTAGTTAATAAGTTATTTAGTTAGTTAGTTACTTAGATAGTTAGTTAGTTATTTAGTTAGTTAGTTATTTAGTTAGTTAGTTATTTAGTTAGTAAGTTATTTAGTTAGTTAGTTAGTTATTTAGTTAGTAAGTTATTTAGTTAGTTAGTTACTTAGATAGTTAGTTAGTTATTTAGTTAGTTAGTTGGTTATTTAGTAAGTTAGTTAGTTATTTAGTTAGTTAGTTATTTAGTTAGTTATTTAGTTAGTTAGTTACTTAGATAGTTAGTTAGTTATTTAGTTAGTTAGTTAATTAGTTAGTTAGTTAGTTAGTAAGTTAATAAGTTAGTTAGTAAGTTACTAAGTAAGTTATTACTAAGTTAGTTAGCTGTTGAATTAGTTTACAAGATTCACTTTTCAAAGTGGACTGTGTTCTGTTTTCTTGTCTATGTCCATGTTTCTGCACCATATAGGGATGTTGAGAAGACATAACATTTTGCTATTCTTAGTTTTAGCCCTGGTGTTATTTGTTTTGACGTTAGTATGTTCTTCATGACATTAAAATTACTTTTTGCCATTTCTATTCTTTTGTTTATTTCAGTTGTACATTTTCCATCACTGGTTATAGTATGTCCAAGGTAGTTGTAGTTCTGGACTGTCTCCAGGTCTATTCCTTCAACTTTGATATCCACTTGTGGGTTTTGAGTATCTTAGCTCGGATATCATAATTTTGCAAATCCCTGATTTAAGAGTTTAATGTAACGATATGTGTATTTATGTTTTAGCGCCTTTTCTAGCCTAACTTCTGAGAATCATCATCAACATGTGCCATACTATTTGGCGATGACGATCATGACTTCCCACAATTCTATGTCCAGTCTTCTTCTTTTCTTCTACCTTTTTAGCTCCCTGTGGAGCATAGGTCTTCAACAAACATTTTCCAAGTCGTTCTGTTTTTGCCATTCTTTTAAGATAATTCCATTTCTTCCCCCTCATTTTCATCTCTGCCTCTACCTGTCTTCTCCAAGAATTCCTTGGTCTTTCTCTTTGTCTTTTCCCTTGGGGATTCCAAAAAAGGGCCTGTTGTGTAATACTCTCAGTTGGCTTCCGCAGTGTGTGTCCTATCCAGCGCCATCGTCTTCACTGTATATCTTTATCCACTGGTATTTGACTGGTACATTTCCATAATTCTATGTTAGTGATTTTGTCCTGCCATTTCCATCCTTTTATTCTGCGTAATCATCCATTAATGAAAGTCTGTATCTTCATGATTGTCAATTTTTTTGTTCTCCTTGTCTCTTTCTACAGTACATCGTATCAATTCTGTTGATGACTGTTTTCCATGCCATGACACCATGCTATCTAGTATATTCACCCCTTGACGTCCGCGATCTTTATTGTCTTGTGTTTTGCCAATTGTTACCAAAAATGTTGATTGTTTCTTTCTTATGTTGTTTTAGGATCTGGGGGCCAGTGATGGGGAGTGTAGAACACTCCAAGGTATGAAGACAGCTTCACAAGGGAGGAAGACAACACAATACTGACGTTTCGGGCTGAGGCCTTTTTCAGAGTACAAGGACAACGAAAACAAACGGTGAAACACAATTATATGTAATTACATGATCAGAAGAAGAGGATAGAAAAGAAAAAAGTAGGATGATGAAAAAATGAAAAAAGAAGAGAGCTAAGATAAGAATATAGAAAGAATATGAGAATATATGTATATATAAAATATAAAATCACTTGGCTTAAACGACTGGTTAATCCGCCGGGAACCAAACGAAAGAATGACTACAGGAAGGACATCCCGAGGCGGGAGAATGGAAACGAGGGTATGCCTGACCAGTGTTCATACACCTGAAGAGAGAACTAGAAACCCAAACACAAGCTAATGTTGTACAAGGAAAAGGAAAATTATTTGCCTGTTCCCTGTTTTAGGATCTCTCTTTCTGTTGGATTCTTTGAGAATTTCCTCATTGGTTTTTTTTTTTTTAATTGTCCAGGGATCTCTCAAAATCCTTCTGAGAAATTCCATTTCTGTGGCTTCTAATTGTCTTTTCATTTCTTTGTTGACAGTATTGTTAATACTGTCCATGATTTACTTCCATAGGTAAGAATTTACAGGAAAGAATATAGCACAGATGAACTCTCTTTCTCACTTCTATTGACATAGATTTGTTGCACAAGACGTTTTTCCTTTAATGAACCGCTTTTTTGGTCCGAGCTATTCTACTTTTTAGGGAGCCGCGATAGCTCAGTGGTTAGTGAACTGGACTACCACGGACAAGGGGTAGGGTTCGATCCCAACCGACGGCTTCCGGGTTCACCCAGCCTTAAATGGGTACCCTATTTTTTTCTGGGAAAGTAAAGCAGCACGGGCGTAATACTGACCACATTACCCCAAAAATCAAGTGCTGAAGGTCTGTAAAATATAGGGTCACTAACACCATATTTCCCTATACGCCACTTGGCGGGACTGGGTACTTTACTTGTTACTTTACTTTATACTACTTTTTATTTGTGTGGTACTTCATGCATCTGATAATCTATCTATTGACCTTTCGAGCCGTAGCCGGCCCATAGGGCGTAGACCAAGATACTCCTTCTCTTATCTGAATTTTTGTTTTAGCAGTTTTCAAATCTTTTAAAAAATATTTTATCAAATCTCGCCATTTGTCTCAGTTCTGTGCAAGCAGTTCTATCTCATTGAGGGAGCCGATTCCTGCTGCTCTTGCCTATCTCATCAATGTTCTTCTCAGTGTCTCTCTGGGTCTTCCTCTTTTTCTCTTACCTGTTGTTTCCCATATGAGGGCTTGCTTTGCTATTCGGTTATTATCTCTTCTCATCACATGTCCAACATATGACCATCGTCTTTTCTTTATTACTGAAGATATTAGTGGTTGATTGGCGATTTCTCTAATTTCCTCGTTTGTTTTGAATTCGTTCCATGCTATACCAAGTATTTTCCTTAGACATTTATTTTCAAATGCGTTCAACTTTGTTTCTATATCTCTTG
>JAVIAB010000105.1:4801559-4866559 GCA_032433765.1 Megaustenia siamemsis
TTAAAAAGTGAAAAGAGAATTTATCATTGAGTGCCGTCTTCGCATCGAAGGTTGGATACCATGGAGCGCCATTCCACTCTGTCTCCCGTTTTGATGGTGCAGGTTGTCATAGGTTGTCTTGTCCATCTTTCGATGTTACTCGTCCATGTTAGTCTTGGTCTGCCTCTGACTCTATTACCTTGTATTTTCCCTTGCAATATTACTTTTGTTATGCTTTTGTGTCTTTTAATATGCCCCAAAAATTTCATTTGTCTTGTTTGAGTTGTGTTTAGTAGTTCTCTTTTCATTTTTAGTTGTTTTAATACATCCGCGTTTGTTTTCTTTTCTTCCCATCCAATTCTACATAATCTTCTATAAATCCACATTTCAAAGGCTTCAGTTTTCTGTTCTGTTTTCTTGTCCAATGTCCATATTTCTGCACCATACAGGAATATTGAGAAGATCTAAAATTTTGCTATTCTTAATTTTAGCCATTCTGTTATTTGTTTTAATGTTAGTATACTTTTCAATCTTAAAATGCGGGCTAATATCCTAGCCTCCTCAAGTTTCAAACACACCGTCCGTTGCAACTTACCACCAATTTGCACTGCCAAGTTTCTTGTATTGACTTCGCCATCTCCTGAGTAGGAGTCAGATAAGGCTGTGTTCTGTCACCGGATTTGTTTTCACTTTACAGCGAAAATATTATGAGATCAATAGTAGACAAAAGAGGAATTGAAGTCAACGGTCACAACATAAATAATTTGCGATATGCGAATGATATAGTCTTAATAGCAGAGACAGAATGAACTACAAGAAATGATAGACATAATAGTAAAAGAAAGCATCAAGAAAGGTCTCAGTCTGAATAGTAAGAAAACAGACGTAATGGTTATATCGAAGAAACAATCATCACCATCAAGCAGCATAAAAATAAACAAGAAAAAATCTGAAACAAGTGGAGAGCGTCAAATATTTGGGCACAATAATAACATCAGATGGAAGATGTACCACAGAAATAAAAAGTAGAATAGCTCAGACCAAAATAGCATTTCAGAAAATGAAAAACGTTTTATGCAACAAATCTATGTCAATAGAAATAAGAAAGAGAGTTCATCGGTGCTATATAGAACCAATTCTAACCTATGGAAACGAACCTTGGACAGTAGACAAACAAATGAAAAGACGATTAGAGGCCACAGAGATGGGATTTCTCAGAAGAATGTTGAAAGTTCCCTGGACAGATAAAAAGACCAATGAGGAAGTTCTCAAAGAGGCCAACACAAAAAGGGAGCTCCTAAAAAACATCAGAAAGAAGCAATCAACATTTTTCGGGTTCATCATGAGAAGAGGAAAGTTGGAATACTTGGTTACAACTGGAAAAATAAAAGGAAAGAGAGATCGCGGACGACAAAGAGAGAAAATACTGGATAGCTTGGTGTCATGGCATGGAAAACAGTCAACAACAGAACTGATACGATGCACTGTAGATAGAAGATTGTGGAGGGACATGATCGCCTACGCCAACCGGTATGGCACATGATGATGATGATCTACTGAGTGCATACCCTCAGTAAAAGTATCGACTACCTGTTTTCCGATTCCCTGTGGAGAAATCCGCACGCCGGTTCATGTTGAGGTTTCTATATTACATACGATTAGGTAATTCATCCGAAACTTTACGATGTTGGATGTGATTGAAGTTATGAGCAGTTAAGTGAAGTAAAGCGTGGGATTGTTAATTGAGTTTCCGTGACCTGTCCTCTGTGATGTTCTGTGAGTGATTGCATGCATGCTAGGAACACATGAAAGATGCTGGATGGATGTGAGGTGGGTAGCATTGAAGCCGGCCTCAGGACAGGAGGAACCAGGGTTCAAAACCCACCTGAAGCGGTAATTGTCAGCATCATGTGTCATACCGGTTGGCGTAGGCGATCATGTCCTTCCACAATCTTCGATCTACAGTACATCGTATCAGTTCTGTTGTTGACTGTTTTCCATGCCATGACACCAAGCTATCCAGTATTGTCTCTCTTTGTCGTCCGCGATCTCTCTTTCCTTTTATTTTGGCAGTTGTAACCAAGTATTATGTACTATCAACCCTTACGTATGCGTGTGAAAGCTGGAAAACAACAAGAGATATAGAAACAAAGTTTAACGCAGTCGAAAATAAATGTCGAAGGAAAATACTTGGTATAGCATGGAACGAATTCAAAACAAACGAGGGAATTAGAGAAATCGCCAATCAACCACTAATATCTTCAGTAATAAAGAAAAGACGATGGTCATATGTTGGACATGTGATGAGAAGAGATAATAACCGAATAGCAAAGCAAGCCCTCACGTGGGAAACAACAGGTAAGAGAAAAAGAGGAAGATCCATGGAGACACTGAGAAGAACATTGATGAGAGAGGCAAGAGCAGCAGGATTCGGCTCCCTCAATGAGATAGAGCTGCTTGCACAGAACAGAGACAGATGGCGAGATTTTATAAAATATCTTTAAAAGAAAACTGCTAGAACAAAAATTCAGATAGGAGAAGGTGTATCTTGGTCTACGCCCTATGGGCCGGCTACGGCTCAAAAGGTCAATAGATAGATGGATAGAGAACCAAGTATTTCAACTTTCCTCTTCTCATGATGTGCCCGAAAAATGTTGATTGCTTCTTTCTGATGTCTTTTTTATGAGCTCCCTTTTTGTGATGGCCTCTTTGAGAACTTCCTCATTGGTCTTTTTAGCTGTCCAGGGAACTTTCAAAATTCTTCTGAGAAATCCCATCTCTGTGGCCTCTAGTCGTCTTTTTATTTGTTTTTTTTACTGTCCATTATTCGCTTCCGTAGGTCAGAATTGGCTCTATATAGCACCGATGAATTATGATTCTCACTTCGGTTAACATAGATTCAAGGCTAGAGATTCGAAGTCTAGTCCTCTCTGGGTAGTTAGATCCGATGTCTAGTCCTCTCTGGGTAGTTAGATCCGATGTCTAGTCCTCTCTGGGTAGTTAGATCCGATGTCTAGTCCTCTCTGGGTAGTTAGATCCGATGTCTAGTCCTCTCTGGGTAGTTAGATCCGATGTCTAATCCTCTCTGGGTAGTTATATCCGATGTCTAGTCCTCTCTGGGTAGTTAGATCCGATGTCTAGTCCTCTCTGGTAGTTAGATCCGATGTCTAATCCTCTCTGGGTAGTTAGATCCGATGTCTAGTCCTCTCTGGGTAGTTAGATCCGATGTCTAATCCACTCTTTGGTAGTTCGATCCGATGTCTAGCCCTCTCTGGGTAGTTAGATCCGATGTCTAGTCCTCTCTGGGTAGATAGATCCGATGTCTAGTCCTCTCTGGGTAGTTAGATCCGATGTCTAGTCCTCTCTGGTTGTTAGATCCGATCTCTAGTCCTCTCTGGTAGTTAGATCCGATGTCTAGTCCTCTCTGGTAGTTAGATCCGATGTCTAGCCCTCTCTGGGTAGTTAGATCCGATGTCTAATCCACTCTTTGGTAGTTCGATCCGATGTCTAGCCCTCTCTGGGTAGTTAGATCCGATGTCTAGTCCTCTCTGCGTAGTGAGATCCGATGTCTAGTCCTCTATGGGTAGTGAGATCCGATGTCTAGTCCTCTCTGGGTAGTTAGATCCGATGTCTAGTACTCTCTGGGTAGTTAGATCCGATGTCTAATCCACTCTCTGGTAGTTAGATCCGATGTCTAGTCCTCTCTGGGTAGTTAGATCCGATGTCTAATCCACTCTTTGGTAGTTAGATCCGATGTCTAGCCCTCTCTGGGTAGTTAGATCCGATGTCTAATCCACTCTTTGGTAGTTAGACCCGATGTCTAGTCCTCTCTGGTAGTTAGACCCGATGTCTAGTCCTCTCTGGGTAGTTAGATCCGATGTCTAGTCCTCTCTGGTAGTTAGATCCGATGTCTAGTCCTCTCTGGTAGTTAGATCCGATGTCTAGTCCTCTCTGGGTAGTTAGATCCGATGTCTAGTCCTCTCTGGGTAGTTAGATCCGATGTCTAGTCCTCTCTGGTAGTTAGATTCGATGTCTAGTCCTCTCTGGTAGGTAGATCCGATGTCTAGTCCTCTTTGGTAGTTAGATCCGATGTCTAGTCCTCTCTGGTAGTTAGATTCGATGTCTAGTCCTCTCTGGTAGTTAGATCCGATGTCTAATCCACTCTTTGGTAGTTAGACCCGATGTCTAGTCCTCTCTGGGTAGTTAGATCCGATGTTTAATCCACTCTTTGGTAGTTAGACCCGATGTCTAGTCCTCTCTGGGTAGTTAGATCCGATGTCTAGTCCTCTCTGGTAGTTAGATCCGATGTCTAGTCCTCTCTGGTAGTTAGATCCGATGTCTAGTCCTCTCTGGTAGTTAGATCCGATGTCTAGTCCTCTCTGGTAGTTAGATCCGATGTCTAGTCCTCTCTGGTAGTTAGATCCGATGTCTAATCCACTCTTTGGTAGTTAGACCCGATGTCTAGTCCTCTCTGGGTAGTTAGATCCGATGTCTAGTCCTCTCTGGTAGTTAGATCCGATGTCTAATCCACTCTTTGGTAGTTAGACCCGATGTCTAGTCCTCTCTGGGTAGTTAGATCCGATGTCTAGTCCTCTCTGGTAGTTAGACCCGATGTCTAGTCCTCTCTGGGTAGTTAGCCCGATGTCTAGTCCTCTCTGGGTAGTTAGATCCGATGTCTAGTCCTCTCTGGGTAGTTAGATCCGATGTCTAGTCCTCTCTGGGTAGTTAGATCCGATGTCTAGTCCTCTCTGGGTAGTTAGATCCGATGTCTAGTCCTCTCTGGTAGTTAGATTCGATGTCTAGTCCTCTCTGGTAGGTAGATCCGATGTCTAGTCCTCTTTGGTAGTTAGATCCGATGTCTAGTCCTCTCTGGTAGTTAGATCCGATGTCTAGTCCTCTCTGGTAGTTAGATCCGATGTCTAATCCACTCTTTGGTAGTTAGACCCGATGTCTAGTCCTCTCTGGGTAGTTAGATCCGATGTCTAATCCACTCTTTGGTAGTTAGACCCGATGTCTAGTCCTCTCTGGGTAGTTAGATCCGATGTCTAGTCCTCTCTGGTAGTTAGATCCGATGTCTAGTCCTCTCTGGTAGTTAGATCCGATGTCTAGTCCTCTCTGGTAGTTAGATCCGATGTCTAGTCCTCTCTGGTAGTTAGATCCGATGTCTAGTCCTCTCTGGTAGTTAGATCCGATGTCTAATCCACTCTTTGGTAGTTAGACCCGATGTCTAGTCCTCTCTGGGTAGTTAGATCCGATGTCTAGTCCTCTCTGGTAGTTAGATCCGATGTCTAATCCACTCTTTGGTAGTTAGACCCGATGTCTAGTCCTCTCTGGGTAGTTAGATCCGATGTCTAGTCCTCTCTGGTAGTTAGACCCGATGTCTAGTCCTCTCTGGGTAGTTAGACCCGATGTCTAGTCCTCTCTGGGTAGTTAGATCCGATGTCTAGTCCTCTCTGGGTAGTTAGATCCGATGTCTAGTCCTCTCTGGGTAGTTAGATCCGATGTCTAGTTCTCTCTGGGTAGTTAGATCCGATGTCTAGTCCTCTCTGGGTAGTTAGATCCGATGTCTAATCCACTCTTTGGTAGTTAGACCCGATGTCTAGTCCTCTCTGGGTAGTTAGATCCGATGTCTAGTCCTCTCTGGTAGTTAGACCCGATGTCTAGTCCTCTCTGGGTAGTTAGACCCGATGTCTAGTCCTCTCTGGGTAGTTAGACCCGATGTCTAGTCCTCTCTGGGTAGTTAGATCCGATGTCTAATCCACTCTGGGTAGTTAGATCCGATGTCTAGCCCTCTCTGGTAGTTAGATCCGATTTCTAGTACTCTCTGGGTAGTTAGATCCGATGTCTAGCCCTCTCTGGTAGTTAGATCCGATTTCTAGTCCTCTCTAGGTAGTTAGATCCGATGTCTAGCCCTCTCTGGGTAGTTAGGTCCGATGTCTAGTCCTCTCTGGTAGTTAGATCCAATGTCTAGCCCTCTCTGGTAGTTAGATCCGATGTCTAGCCCTCTCTGGTAGTTAGATCCGATGTCTAGTTTTCTCTGGTAGTTAGATCCGATGTCTAGCCCTCTCTAGGTAGTTAGATCCGATGTCTAGCCCTCTCTGGGTAGTTAGATCCGATGTTTAGTCCTCTCTGGTAGTTAGATCCGATGTCTAGTCCTCTCTGGGTAGTTAGATCCGATGTCTAGTCCTCTCTGGGTAGTTAGATCCGATTTCTAGTCCTCTCTGGTAGTTAGATCCGATGTCTAGTCCTCTCTGGTAGTTAGATCCGATGTCTAGTCCTCTCTGGGTAGTTAGATCCTATGTCTAGTCCTCTCTGGTATTTAGATCCGATGTCTAGTCCTCTCTGGTAGTTAGATCCGATGTCTAGCCCTCTCTGGTAGTTAGATCCGATGTCTAGTCCTCTCTGGGTAGTTAGATCCGATGTCTAGTCCTCTCTGGTAGTTAGATCCGATTTCTAGTCCTCTCTAGGTAGTTAGATCCGATGTCTAGCCCTCTCTGGTAGTTAGATCCGATGTCTAGTCCTCTCTGGTAGTTATATCCGATGTCTAGTCCTCTCTGGGTAGTTAGATCCGATGTCTAGTCCTCTCTGGGTAGTTAGATCCGATGTCTAGCCCGCTCTGGTAGTTAGATCCGATGTCTAGCCCTCTCCGGTAGTTAGATCCGATGTCTAGTCCTCTCTGGGTAGTTAGATCCGATGTCTAGTCCTCTCTGGGTAGTTAGATCCGATGTCTAGTCCTCTCTAGGTAGTTAGATCCGATGTCTAGTCCTCTCTGGTAGTTAGATCCGATGTCTAGTCCTCTCTGGTAGTTAGATCCGATGTCTAGTCCTCTCTGGTAGTTAGATCCGATGTCTAGTCCTCTCTGGTAGTTAGATCCGATGTCTAGTCCTCTCTGGGTAGTTAGATCCGATGTCTAGTCCTCTCTGGTAGTTAGATCCGATTTCTAGTCCTCTCTGGGTAGTTAGATCCGATGTCTAGTCCTCTCTGGTAGTTAGATCCGATGTCTAGCCCTCTCTGGTAGTTAGATCTGATTTCTAGTCCTCTCTAGGTAGTTAGATCCGAAGTCTAGTCCTCTCTGGGTAGTTAGACCCGATGTCTAGTCCTCTCTGGGTAGTTAGATCCGATTTCTAGTCCTCTCTAGGTAGTTAGATCTGATGTCTAGTCCTCTCTGGGTAGTTAGATCCGATTTCTAGTCCTCTCTAGGTAGTTAGATGCGATGTCTAGTCCTCTCTGGGTAGTTAGATCCGATGTCTAGTCCTCTCTGGGTAGTTAGATCCGATGTCTAGCCCGCTCTGGTAGTTAGATCCGATGTCTAGCCCTCTCTGGTAGTTAGATCCGATGTCTAGCCCTCTCTGGTAGTTAGATCCGATGTCTAGTCCTCTCTGGTAGTTAGATCCGATGTCTAGCCCTCTCTGTTAGTTAGATCCGATGTCTAGCCCTCTCTGGTAGTTAGATCCGATGTCTAGCCCTCTCTGGTAGTTAGATCCGATGTCTAGCCCTCTCTGGTAGTTAGATCCGATGTCTAGCCCTCTCTGGTAGTTAGATCCGATGTCTAATCCTCTCTGGTAGTTAGATCCGATGTCTAGCCCTCTCTGGTAGTTAGATCCGATGTCTAGTCCTCTCTAAGTAGTTAGATCCGATGTCTAGTCCTCTCTAGGTAGTTAGATCCGATGTCTAGTCCTCTCTGGGTAGTTAGATCCGATGTCTAGTCCTCTCTAGGTAGTTAGATCCGATGTCTAGTCCTATCTGGGTAGTTAGATCCGATGTCTAGTCCTCTCTAGGTAGTTAGATCCGATGTCTAGTCCTCTCTGGGTAGTTAGATCCGATGTCTAGCCCTCTCTGGGTAGTTAGATCCGATGTCTAGTCCTCTCTGGGTAGTTAGATCCGATGTCTAGTCCTCTCTGGTAGTTAGATCCGATGTCTAGTCCTCTCTGGTAGTTAGATCCGATGTCTAGTCCTCTCTGGTAGTTAGATCCGATGTCTAGTCCTCTCTAGGTAGTTAGATCCGATGTCTAGTCCTCTCTGGTAGTTAGATCCGATGACTAGTCCTCTCTGGTAGTTAGATCCGATGTCTAGTCCTCTCTGGGTAGTTAGATCCGATGTCTAATCCACTCTTTGGTAGTTAGACCCGATGTCTAGTCCTCTCTGGGTAGTTAGATCCGATGTCTAGTCCTCTCTGGTAGTTAGATCCGATGTCTAGCCCTCTCTGGTAGTTAGATCCGATTTCTAGTCCTCTCTGGTAGTTAGATCCGATTTCTAGTCCTCTCTGGTAGTTAGATCCTATGTCTAGTCCTCTCTGGTAGTTAGATCCGATGTCTAGTCCTCTCTGGTAGTTAGATCCGATGTCTAGTCCTCTCTGGTAGTTAGATCCGATATCTAGCCCTCTCTGGTAGTTAGATCCGATGTCTAGCCCTCTCTGGTAGTTAGATCCGATGTCTAGTCCTCTCTGGTAGTTAGATCCGATGTCTAGCCTCTCTGGTAGTTAGATCCGATGTCTAGTCCTCTCTGGTAGTTAGATCCGATGTCTAGTCCTCTCTGGTAGTTAGATCCGATGTCTAGTCCTCTCTGGTAGTTAGATCCGATTTCTAGTCCTCTCTGGTAGTTAGATCCGATTTCTAGTCCTCTCTGGTAGTTAGATCCGATGTCTAGTCCTCTCTGGTAGTTAGATCCGATGTCTAGTCCTCTCTGGGTAGTTAGATCCGATGTCTAATCCACTCTTCGGTAGTTAGACCCGATGTCTAGTCATCTCTGGGTAGTTAGATCCGATGTCTAGTCCTCTCTGGTAGTTAGATCCGATGTGTAGCCCTCTCTGGTAGTTAGATCCGATGTCTAGCCCTCTCTGGTAGTTAGATCCGATGTCTAGCCCTCTCTGGTAGTTAGATCTGATGTCTAGTCCTCTCTGGTAGTTAGATCCGATGTCTAGCCCTCTCTGGTAGTTAGATCCGATGTCTAGTCCTCTCTAGGTAGTTAGATCCGATGTCTAGTCCTCTCTAGGTAGTTAGATCCGATGTCTAGTCCTCTCTGGGTAGTTAGATCCGATGTCTAATCCACTCTTTGGTAGTTAGACCCGATGTCTAGTCCTCTCTGGGTAGTTAGATCCGATGTCTAGTCTTCTCTGGTAGTTAGATCCGATGTCTAGTCCTCTCTGGGTAGTTAGATCCGATGTCTAGTCCTCTCTGGGTAGTTAGATCCGATGTCTAGTCCTCTCTGGTAGTTAGATCCGATGTCTAGTCCTCTCTGGTAGTTAGATCCGATGTCTAGTCCTCTCTGGGTAGTTAGATCCGATGTCTAATCCACTCTTTGGTAGTTAGACCCGATGTCTAGTCCTCTCTGGGTAGTTAGATCCGATGTCTAGTCCTCTCTGGTAGTTAGATCCGATGTCTAGTCCTCTCTGGGTAGTTAGATCCGATGTCTAGTCCTCTCTGGGTAGTTAGATCCGATGTCTAGTCCTCTCTGGTAGTTAAATCCGATGTCTAGTCCTCTCTGGTAGTTAGATCCGATGTCTAGTCCTCTCTGGTAGTTAGATCCGATGTCTAGTCCTCTCTAGGTGGTTAGATCCGATGTCTAGTCCTCTCTAGGTAGTTAGATCCGATGTCTAGCCCTCTCTGGTAGTTAGATCCGATGTCTAGCCCTCTCTGGTAGTTAGATCCGATGTCTAGTCCTCTCTGGGTAGTTAGATCCGATGTCTAGCCCTCTCTGGGTAGTTAGATCCGATGTCTAGCCCTCTCTAGGTAGTTAGATCCGATGTCTAGCCCTCTCTGGTAGTTAGATCCGATGTCTAGTCCTCTCTGGGTAGTTAGATCCGATGTCTAGTCCTCTCTGGTAGTTAGATCCGATGTCTAGTCCTCTCTGGGTAGTTAGATCCGATGTCTAATCCACTCTTTGGTAGTTAGACCCGATGTCTAGTCCTCTCTGGGTAGTTAAATCCGATGTCTAGTCCTCTCTGGTAGTTAGATCCGATGTCTAGTCCTCTCTGGTAGTTAGATCCGATGTCTAGCCCTCTCTGGTAGTTAGATCCGATGTCTAGCCCTCTCTGGTATTTAGATCCGATGTCTAGCCCTCTCTGGTAGTTAGATCCGATGTCTAGCCCTCTCTGGTAGTTAGATCCGATGTCTAGCCCTCTCTGGTAGTTAGATCCGATGTCTAGCCCTCTCTGGTAGTTAGATCCGATGTCTAGCCCTCTCTGGTAGTTAGATCCGATGTCTAGCCCTCTCTGGTAGTTAGACCCGATGTCTAGTCCTCTCTGGGTAGTTAGATCCGATGTCTAGCCCTCTCTGGTAGTTAGATCCGATGTCTAGCCCTCTCTGGTAGTTAGATCCGATGTCTAGTCCTCTCTGGTAGTTAGATCCGATGTCTAGCCCTCTCTGGTAGTTAGATCCGATGTCTAGTCCTCTCTGGTAGTTAGATCCGATGTCTAGCCCTCTCTGGTAGTTAGATCCGATGTCTAGCCCTCTCTGGTATTTAGATCCGATGTCTAGCCCTCTCTGGTAGTTAGATCCGATGTCTAGCCCTCTCTGGTAGTTAGATCCGATGTCTAGCCCTCTCTGGGTAGGTAGATCCGATGTCTAGTCCTCTCTGGTAGTTAGATCCGATGTCTAGTCCTCTCTGGTAGTTAGATCCGATGTCTAACCCACTCTTTGGTAGTTAGACCCGATGTCTAGTCCTCTCTGGGTAGTTAGATCCGATGTCTAGTCCTCTCTGGGTAGTTAGATCCGATGTCTAGTCCTCTCTGGTAGTTAGATCCGATGTCTAGTCCTCTCTGGTAGTTAGATCCGATGTCTAGTCCTCTCTGGTAGTTAGATCCGATGTCTAGTCCTCTCTGGTAGTTAGATCCGATGTCTAATCCACTCTTTGGTAGTTAGACCCGATGTCAAGTCCTCTCTGGGTAGTTAGATCCGATGTCTAGTCCTCTCTGGGTAGTTAGATCCGATGTCTAGTCCTCTCTGGTAGTGAGATCCGATGTCTAGTCCTCTCTGGTAGTTAGATCCGATGTCTAGTCCTCTCTGGTAGTTAGATCCGATGTCTAGTCCTCTCTGGTAGTTAGATCCGATGTCTAGTCCTCTCTGGTAGTTAGATCCGATGTCTAGTCCTCTCTGGTAGTTAGATCCGATTCTAGTCCTCTCTGGTAGTTAGATCCGATGTCTAGTCCTCTCTGGTAGTTAGATCCGATGTCTAGTCCTCTCTGGTAGTTAGATCCGATGTCTAGTCCTCTCTGGTAGTTAGATCCGATGTCTAGTCCTCTCTGGTAGTTAGATCCGATTTCTAGTCTCCGCGTATAAGGAAAAAAATGAGATTTTCGTGTGCACTCTGCGCATGCTAAACAAATCCTTACCAGATAGAAGTAAATAGTAGGCCACAAATCTTTCTGTCCGACATAGAATGAAAACACGAGGTCGATGAGAAGCGAAGTCCCTAACGCCTACAGTTGGATTCACCCTCAAAACCTTCAAGTCCAGAGGCCTACGTCTTACCTGCTACCACCCAGCCTCCGAATCTTTAATTTTAGGGCTAGGTTTTCAGAATACATTTGCAGTTCTTCTCAGGATGTTCTACTTGCCTACCCGTGGCTGTAGTCTTTAAGATTTGAGCCATCATCACTGCTGGTGTCTAGTGACAGTCGTATCTCTAGTATGATCACACTGGAGAGTCGCAGGGAGACGATCAGATTCGTGGAACAGGAAAGGGTTCCACGGGAGATTTCTGAGAGGTTGTTAGTAGTTGAGAGAGATGGTAAGAGGTTTATGTTCTTACTTTCTTTCTTTCTTTCTTTTTCCTTTCTTTCTTCTTTCTTTCTTTCTTTATCTCTTTCTTTCTTTATCTCTTTCTTTCTTTCTTTCTTCCTTTCATATGTTCTTTCTTTCTTTCTCTCATTATTTCCTTCTTTCTTCCATTTTATTCCTTCCCTTTTCTTCATTCTTTCCTTATACCTTTTCTCTCTCTCTCTCTCTCTCTCTCTCTCTCTCTCTCTCTCTCTCTCTTCTTTCTTTCTATCTCTTTTTTCTCTCATTTTCTTTTTTACTTTATTTCTCTTTCTTCATTCCTTCATCTCATCCTCTCTCTCTCTCTCTCTCTCTCTCTCTTTCTTTCTGTCTTTCTTTCAGTCTTATTTTTCCTTCGTTCCTTCGTCCCTTCCTTCCTTCTTCTTTACTTCGTTCATCCGTCCTTCCTGACCGATCAATTTCCTTCTTTCTTCCTTTCTCCTGTAGAATTACAGACATCGTGTTGTGTAGAATGACAAGTGTCTTCATCTGTAGAATTACAGACATCGTGTTGTGTAGAATGACAAGTGTCTTCATCTGTAGAATTACAGACATCGTGTTGTGTAGAATGACAAGTGTCTTCATCTGTAGAATTACAGACATCGTGTTGTGTAGAATGACAAGTGTCTTCATCTGAAGAATTACGAAGAATTACAGACATCATGTTGTGTAGAATGACAAGTAATTTAATGTAACGAAATACAGATATCCAGTCAGGTACAAATTAATAAATGTCTTTGACCACAATGTCAAACATCGAGTTTTTAAAACAGGAAACATTTCTTTCACTCAAAAATACAGTCTTTTTTTTTTTAACAAAAGTAAACATTTTGTTTTGTAGAATTAAATATAAACTTCATTTTATGGCAGGAATGTTTACTTGAGAATCAGACATTTTGTTTTCTAGAATATTAGTCATTTTGTCTGCTAAAAAATCAGACATTCAGCCATATCGAATATCAGGCATTCTGTCTTCATCAACATAAGATATTCTGTCTTGCACAAAATCAGACATTCTTTCATCTCCAATATCATGTATTCTGTCTTCATCACTTTCAGACATTCTGTCATTTTGAATATCATATATCTTCTGTGAATATCTGTTTTTCACAAAAATTAGACATTCTGTTTTCTAGAATACTAGGCATTCTATTTTTTAGAATATCAGTATTTCTGTCGTCTTGAATATCATACATTCTATTTTCTAGAAAATAAGACATTGTGTATTTTAGAAATATCAGTCATTGTTTCTTCAAGAATTTCAGACATTCTTTCTTTCAGAATATCAGAGATTCTCTTTTATTATACCCGACATTCTGTCTTTTTAAAATTCAGATATTGTGTCTTCAAGAATTTTAGACATTCTTCCTAATTGCAAATCAGACATTCTGTCTTCTAAAAAAACCAGACATTCTGTATTCAGACATTCAGAAGAAAAAAAACATGACAATACAGTACAAAGACAGATATTCTCTCAGATACTTTCATTAGTAGAATGAATAAAGTACTCTCTTCTAGAATTTCAGTAATTTAATTGAATGAAATTCTACACAACGTATTTAGTTACATAACATGAGATTTTGTCCTGTAGGTTCATTTGTATATATCAGCATCAAGTCTCATGTCTGCTGGCGTAGGTGATCATGTCTCTCCACAACTTTCAACCACGACAGTTATTTATCATTTCTGTTGTTGACCTTCTGCCAAGCCATTCTCTTAAGCTGTCTGGTATCTTTTCTCTTTGCTTCCCTCTATCTCTTCGTCCCTCAATTTTCCCAGTTGTTACAATATATTCCAATTGTTCTCTTCTCATTACATGACCAAAAAATGATGATTGTTTCTTCCTAATATTGGAAATCAGCTCTCTATTTTGCTTTGACCTCTTTCAGAACGTTTTCATTACTCTTCTTAGCTGTCCATGGTATTCTCAACATTCTTCTGTAAAATCACATTTCTACAGATTCCAGTGATTTTCTTGTCTGCTTTTCTTATTGTCCAGGATTCACATCCATATGTTAAAACTGGCTCTACTTAAAATGTATGAACTCTTTTTTTCTTGTCTCTATTGTAAAAAATGAATTGCACGGTATCTTTCTCATTTTCATCTAGAGTTGTAGGTAGTGGAGGTAAATACACAGAGTATCCAGAGTTGTAGGTAGTGGAGGTAAATACACAGAGTATCCAGAGTTGTAGGTAGTGGAGATAAATACACAGAGTATCCAGAGTTGTAGGTAGTGGAGGTAAATACACAGAGTATCCAGAGTTGTAGTTAGTGGAGATAAATACACAGAGTATCCAGAGTTGTAGGTAGTGGAGATAAATACACAGAGTATCCAGAGTTGTAGGTAGTGGAGGTACATACACAGAGTATCCAGAGTTGTAGGTAGTGGAGGTACATACACAGATCATCTAGGGTTGTGGATAGTTGGGGTATTTATGTCTTGTCCTCAAATGTGGAAGTTGGTCATCCGAGCTCAAATCCTTTTATCCAGGGCTGCCACAAGACTCACCATTGTCACCAGTTCTATTTAACGTGTACACAATAACGATCACGGAACAACAGCTGGATGGGAGGGGAAGAACTATGACTTTTGCTGATGATATTCTGGTATATCGACAAGGAAGAGACAGACGGGGAATCGCCTTAACAATGCAAGACGAACTCGATCTCATCTCTTTGTGGTGTGGCGCGTCAGGTGCATTGGTTAATCCTAATAAAGCATCAGTTGCATGGTTCTCCCTTAACAATCATATCGTTAACATGGAAACACCGGTGGTACGAATGGGAGCTGATGAGGTGACCAGGGACAAGTTCATGACATACCTCGGAGTTAAGTTTGATCGCAGCCTGTGTTTTCGGGACCACGTCGACCATGTGACAACAAAATCCCGCAAAGGATTAGTCGCCTTGAAGGTCATGGCAGCTGCCAACATCGAGCAGAGGCTACTTACTCTTCTGTTCCAGGGATTAGTCCTCGCACCAATCGAGTATGCCATGGCAATTCTTACTGTCAGTACGACATAAATTGACAGGCTGGAGAAAATACAGAATGAAGCCATGCGCATTATCCTGGGATGTACGAGGGACACGCCATGTGTAGCAATGAGGTATCTTCTTGACTTTCCAACCATGGATGACAGAATCAAGATCTGGAGGGCACGAGCATACCTGAAGATAAATGTAGATACAGAGCATCCATTGCACCACGTGCTCAACACAATGAAAGGTGCCAGGCTAAAAAGAGGGAAATCATGGGTTGGCCGAGCAGAAGATGTCATCAAACAGGTCTGTGGGCTTACCAATATCAGCGTTGGTGAAGAGTGGATACTGGTGCCTACGTCATTCAAGGAAACATTCTTGTGTATCGTCACACTCGACAGGAAAAGTAGGGAACAGAACCGGGTAGTGGTTAATGCTGAGGTCAACGGTCTCATCTGGGATAATAGGCCGATGAGAAAGATGCAGTCATCTATACAGACGGATCTGTAATACGACACCAAAGGACTGCATGGGCATTTACAGCACGATCGGCAGGCAGAATAGTCAAGGAAGACAGTGGTGCATACGTTATGACCACGAGTAGCATGACAATGGAGGCGATGGCAGTGACCAAGGCATTCAAATGGTTAGAGTCACAAGACTACACCCACGCCTGTATACTGAGTGATTCGATGAGCATGATAAAAAAAGTGGAGGCGTGTTCTGTACGCATGCAATGGGTAGAGTCGTTGCAGAAATCCAAAATACGTAAGGTCACCATTGTCTACGTCCCTGGACATGCGGGAGTACGGGGAAATGAAAGAGCGGACAGGTTGGCTAGCTGCGCTGTCGTTGAGGACGGTCAACCAACGGATCGGGCGGACATCATCAATGCTCTCCAGGAAGTGGGAAGGACACAGGGCTTCGACAAAAATGAGTCCAGGTCACTCCTTCGGATGAAAGAGATGGGAGTTAAGATGGACACAGCCAGAAACGAGAAACTTAGTGGGCGTGTAAGTAGACTTATCAACCAACACATATTTGTGTGTGTGCATGTCTATGTCAGTCATATCTCATATCTTTATGTGCATGTTTATGTTAGGCATGTGTCATATATCTTGATGTGTGTCAGTGTTAGTCATGCATCGTATCGCTGTGTGCATGTCTATGTTAGGCATGTGTCATATATCTTGATGTATGTCAGTGTTAGTCATGTCTCGTATCGCTGTGTGCATGTCTATGTTGGTCACATCTCATATCTTTGTGTGTGCATGTCTGTGTTAGTCACCTCTAGTGACTCGGGCAGATGGTGCTCGTAAACCTGGGAGGGCCGACCATCTAAGGGCAGAATCCCCCTACAGAAAAGATCATCTGCTGCCTTGCAGGAAGATTGGGGACAAACACAGGCTAAGGAAAGCTAACCTGAATAAAATGCTGGCTGAAATCGGATTCACTGGGCCACTGGCGCAGAACACAGTGCAACGTTTTAACGGGTGTTCAGTCAGAGTGGATCTGGCAGACTCTGACTTCATGTGAGAGTCTGGAATCCTACTCTGATTGAGTGCTGATCACACACACACACACACGGAGAGAGAGAGAGAGAGAGAGAGAGAGAGAAAGAGAGAACCAACACAGAACTGGAGTCGTCAGTCGCTGGACGGGACTTGCTGAGGAGGGGATCTGAGCACCTATGGGCGTGTTCGGAGTGCAATGATGATACCCACAAATAACTCAATAACTCCCTGTTCTTCATGTACCCCTACAGGTAAATCCACAAACTGTTAGACCCTGTTATCTCTGGAGCCAGATTTAAAACCTCTGGCCATTTTATCTGGTTCTCAGGTACTCGGTGGGAATTTTGCTGACTGCGAGCAGGGCCGGACCTGGGCCTAGACTAAATAACCTAGAGCCTTGGGCGGCACAATCTGAATGGGCCTCAAATTTGTTTATATTGTAATCTATGATAAGGGCCTTATGGTGTTGAATTTTTTTTATTGTACCGGGGGAGGGGGTCAAAGTTTAGTTTATCTAAGTAGGCAGTTTAGGTGACCATCATCATCATGTGCTATACATGTTGGCGTAGGCGATCATGTCCCTCCACAATCTTCTATCCACAGTAAATCGTATCAATTCTTTTGTTGACTGTTTTCCATGCCATGACACCAAACTGTCTAGTTTCTTCTCTCTTTGTCGTCCGCGATCTCTCTTTCCTTTTATTTTGCCAGTTGTAACCAAGTATTCCAACTTTCCTCTTCTCATGATGTGCCAAAAAAATGTTGATTGTTTCTTTCTGATGTTTTTTAGGAGCTCCCTTTTTGTGTTGGTCTCTTTGTGAATTTCCTCATTGGTCTTTTTAGCTGTCCAGGGAACTTTCAACATTCTTCTGAGAAATCCCATCTCTGTGGCCTCTAATCCTCTTTCCATTTGTCTACTGTCCATTATTCGCTTCCATGGGTCAGAATTCTCTCTATATATTACCGATGAACTCTCTTTCACACTTCTATTGACATAGATTTGTTGCATAAGATATTTTTCATTTTCTGAAATGCTATTTTGGCCTGAGCTATTCTACTTTTTATTTCTGTGGTACATCTTCCATCTGATGTTATTATTGTGCCCAAGTATTTGACGCTCTCCACTTGTTTCAGATTTGTCCTGTTTATTTTTATGCTGCATGATGGTGATGATTGTTTCTTTGATATAACCGTTAATTCTGTTTTCTTACTATTCAGACTGAGACCTTTCTTGTTGCTTTCTTTTACTATTATGCCTATCATTTCTTGTTGTTCATTCTCTGTCTCTGATATTATGAATGAGTCATACAGTAATGTGTTTCCAACGCTAAAATCAGTAATGACAGCAAGACGCCAGTGCCGTGGTACCCCACCTTGAACATATACAGTTAATCTCCGCCCTTAGCATCTAGTGCTGGAATTAATGAACGTTTTTGTACTCACTTTGTATGTCTTTAAATTGTTGGTAGAATAGCAGACAAATAGTCGTTGGTAGAATAGCAGACAAATAGTCGTTGGTAGAATAGCAGACAAATAGTCGTTGATAGACAGACATTCGGTCTAGTAAAGACAGACATCCGGTCTAGTGAAGACAGACATTTAGTTTGATACAGTAAGTAAGCACAGTGGTTTATAGAAAAAACATACATTTATTCTAGTAGATCAACAGACATTTTGTCTTATAGAACAATGGCGCTCCATGATAGCCAACCTTCGTTGCGGAGACGGTACTCGATGATGATGATGATGATGATGATGATGAGAACAAGAAGTATTTTGTCTTGTAAAATGATCTATAATTAAAGTGGTAAAATTAAAAACATTTTTCCTTCCAGGATAGCAGATAAAAGTCTGGTAGGATTTCAGTCATCTTGTCTTTGTATCTGTCTGGACGTTCAGATTCCGCCCATGACAGGGGCTGAAGTCTGTCGGCGAATCATAGCTGATGGTTAGTGCCATGATTGGTGATCCAGGACTAAACAGACCCCACTCCACACTCCGCTCTTCGAGGTGCCCCTGGAAACAGACAAACTAGTCTATTTAGGTCAAGTGAGTGGAAATCTAGAGGGAAGGCAATCCCGTACATAAAGATAACGTCCTGGAGTGGGATATGATGGGCCGAAATGACAAAATATCACAGTCCTACTGCAATCAACAGCACGACGCATTTACGCCCACATAACGTCCGTTTAAGGGCGGATGACGATGTGTGACTATTTCTTTAGTCATATGGGAGTTACAAGCACGGTTATTTTATTATTATATAACGTCAGTTTGGGTAGGATGACAGACATTTTGTCTTACACAATTACAGACTTTAGCTTGGCAAAATAAATGAAGCATTTAGTCTGATAGCACGGCAGACAGGTTGTCCGGTACAATGGTAGAACATTTAGTCTGATAGCACGGCAGACAGGTTGTCCGGTACAATGGTAGAACATTTAGTCTGATAGCACGGCAGACAGGTTGTCCGGTACAATGGTAGAACATTTAGTCTGATAGCACGGCAGACAGGTTGTCCGGTACAATGGTAGAACATTTAGTCTGATAGCACGGCAGACAGGTTGTCCGGTACAATGGTAGAACATTTAGTCTGATAGCACGGCAGACAGGTTGTCCGGTACAATGGTAGAACATTTAGTCTGATAGCACGGCAGACAGGTTGTCCGGTACAATGGTAGAACATTTAGTCTGATAGCACGGCAGACAGGTTGTCCGGTACAATGGTAGAACATTTAGTCTGATAGCACGGCAGACAGGTTGTCCGGTACAATGGTAGAACATTTAGTCTGATAGCACGGCAGACAGGTTGTCCGGTACAATGGTAGAACATTTAGTCTGATAGCACGGAAGACATGTCTGATACAATGATATAACATTTAGTCTGATATCATGGCAGACAGTTTGTCTGGTACAATGACAAAACATTTAGTCTGATATCATGGCAGACAGTGTGTCTGGTACAATAACAGAACATTTAGTCTGATATCATGGCAGACAGTTTGTCGGGTACCATGACAGAACATTTAGTCTGATATCATGGCAGGCAGCTTGTCTGATTAAGTAAAAAGTAAAGTACCCCCGTCACGCCAAGTGGCGTATAGGGAATATGGTGTAATTGACCATAAATTTTACAGACACATGATTTTTGGGGTAATGTGGTCGGTATTACGCCCGTGCGGCTTTACTTTCCCAGAAAGATTTCCGGTACCCATTTAAGGCTGGGTGAACCCAGAAGCCGTCGGTGTGAGATCGAATCCTACCTCTTGTCCTTTGTAGTCCAGTTCACTGACCACTGAGCTATCGCGGCTCGGTGTGTCTGGTAAAATGGCAGAACATTTAGTCTGATAGCATGTTAGACAGACTGTCTGGTACAATGGCAGAACATTTAGTCTGATAGCATGTTAGACAGACTGTCTGGTACAATGGCAGAACATTTAGTCTGATAGCATGTTAGACAGACTGTCTGATACAATGGCAGAACATTTAGTCTGATAGCACGGCAGACAGAATGTCTGATACAATGGCAGAACATTTAGTCTGATAGCACGGCAGACAGACTGTCTGATACAATGGCAGAACATTTAGTCTGATAGCACGGCAGACAGACTGTCTGATACAATGGCAGAACATTTAGTCTGATAGCACGGCAGACAGACTGTCTGATACAATGGCAGAACATTTAGTCTGATAGCACGGCAGACAGAATGTCTGATACAATGGCAGAACATTTAGTCTGATAGCACGGCAGACAGAATGTCTGATACAATGGCAGAACATTTAGTCTGATAGCACGGCAGACAGACTGTCTGATACAATGGCAGAACATTTAGTCTGATAGCACGGCAGACAGACTGTCTTATACAATGGCAGAACATTTAGTCTGATAGCACGGCAGACAGGCTGTCTGATACAATGGCAGAACATTTAGTCTGATAGCACTGCAGACAGACTGTCTGATACAATGGCAGAACATTTAGTCTGATAGCACGGCAGACAGACTATCTGATACAATGGCAGAACATTTAGTCTGATAGCACGCCAGATAGGCTGTCTGGTACAATGTAGAACATTTTGTTTGTTAGAACAACAGACATGTGCTTGTTTAGTCTGTCACAATGACAGAAACCTAGAGTAATTTTTTATTTTAAAACTAATTCTCTTAGGCTGGCAGACATGTAGGCTGGCAGACTTTTATGCTGGCAGACGTGTAGACTGGCAGACTTGTAGGCTGGCAGACTTGTAGGCTGGCAGACTTGTAGGCTGGCAGACATGTAGGCTGGCAGACTTGTAGGCTGGCAGACTTGTAGGCTGGCAGACTTGTAGGCTGGCAGACTTGTAGTCTGATACAACCACAAAACGTTAGCTTTTATTGAACGGCAGACATTTCGTCCGCTTTTGCAGACATTAGATTTAAATGAAATACAGACAACTGTAATATTTCGTTTTTTTTTAATTTTCAAAAATTATTCTTGCAGACTTGTAGTATGATAAGATAACAGACTATCAGCTCTTATAGAACTGCAGATATTTACTCTGATTTTTGCAGCTATCAGATTTAAGTGGAAATGTGGGCGTCTGCAATTTTTATTTCCGTTTGGAGGTTAGCACACACGTTTTGAATTATGGCGGGAATTTTACTGCTACGCGATTGGTCCATTTTTGTGGGCGGGGACTTCCGCTTTAGGTATAACTAGAGAACTATGATGATGCGGGTGTGGGTGCGGGTGATGTGGTTGAAGTTGATGGTGTGGATGGGGGTGGGTGATACCGCCAGTATCTCCACTTCCGATATTATGATTTTGTTGTCGTTGTGAGATATTCTGTTGGTGTTGTTGGTGCTGATGATGATGGTGATGATGTTGAATCTGCGAAGCATCAGCATGCAGAATTGCTGAATGTTCCTGGCCCTGCTGAGAAAGTTGATCAGGAATCAATTCTTCGCCGTTGTCTTGTTCTTCCCGAATACGAGTCTTCGTTCTCTCTGTCAGCTTCTTTCTCTTCATTCTGCGATTCTGGAACCAGACTTTCACTTGCCGCTCGGACAACTGAAGCTTGCACGATATCTCCCACCGTTTCTGCCGAGTTATGTAAGAACTGTTAAGGAACTCATTCTCCAAAACCATCGTCTGGTACCTGCTGTACGGTTTCCGCTTTTTTCGTCCACTGGTTTCTGTCGAAATAAGAAATTAACAAAATATTAGTTCTAGTTGGTTATATCGAAGAAACAATCATCACCATCATGCAGCATAAAAATAAACAGGACAAATCTGAAACAAGTGGAGAGCGTCAAATACTTGGGTACAATAATAACATCAGATGGGAGATGTACCACAAAAATAAACAGGACAAATCTGAAACAAGTGGAGAGCGTCAAATACTTGGGCACAATAATAACATCAGATGGAAGATGTACCACAGAAATAAAAAGTAGAATAGCTCAGGCCAAAATAGCATTTCAGAAAATGAAAAATATCTTATGTAACAAATCTGTGTCAATAGAAGTGAGAAAGAGAGTTCATCGGTGCTATATAGAACCAATTCTGACCTATGGAAGCGAATCATGGACAGTAGACAAACAAATGAAAAGACGATTTGAGGCCACAGAGATGGGATTTCTCAGAAGAATGTTGAAAGTTTCCTGGACAGCTAAAAAGACCAATGAGGAAGTTCTCAAAGAGGCCAACACAAAAAGGGAGCTCCTAAAAAACATCAGAAAGAAGCAATCAACATTTTTCGGGCACATCATGAGAAGACGAAAGTTGGTATACTTGGTTACAGCTGGCAAAATAAAAGGAAAGAGAGATCGCGGACAACAAAGAGAGAAAATACTAGATAGCTTGGTGTCATGGCATGGAAAACAGTCAACAACAGAACTGATACTATGCACTGTGGATAGAAGATTGTGGAAGGACATGATCACCAACGCCAACCGGTAAGGCACATGATGATGATGATGAGTACTAGTCATTTAAAAAAAACAAAATTTCAAAATATTGAACCATTTATAGAGTTGATATTTGCAGTGTAACTTCCGTCCACTAGTTTTTGTAGCAAAAAGAAATTAACAAAATATTAGTACTAATTGGAGCCGCGATAGCTCAGTGGTTAGTGAACTGGACTACAAAGGACAAGGGGTAGGGTTCGATCCCAACCGACGGCTTCCGGGTTCACCCAGCCTTAAATGGGTACCGGATTTTTTTCTGGGAAAGTAAAACAGCACGGGCGTAATGGCGACCACATTATCCCAAAAATCGAACCATAACCATCCAGACCCTGCTCCACCTCTCCGTGGTGCCTCTAGAAACAGACTAACCTGTCTAGTCTGGCCAAGCGAGTAGGGATCGAAGAGGGAAGACAACCCGGTACTCAAAAATGTCGTGCTGAAGTCGGATGTGTTGGGCCGAAAGGCGCAAAAATCACAGTTATGCTGCAAACCACAACACAAAGCAGACACGCCTACTTAACGTCCTTTTAAGGGCGGATGATGATGAGGTGTACTCCTTTAGTCATCGGGCGAACGCAAACAAGCAAGCATCCCAAAAATCATGTGCTGAAGGTCTGTAAAACATAGGGTCACTAACACCATATCTCCCTATACGCCACTTGGCGTGACGGGGGTACTTTTGTTTAATTTTTATTAGTACTAATTCTTTTAAAAATCAAAATTTCAAAATTTAACCATTTTCAGAGTTTTTATTTGAGATATAACTTTCGTGGGATCTCAAATATAAGTTTGGAGGCAAAGCGTTTAACAGCAGAAGAGCTGAGAGCTGTTAGCGACCCACAGCTAATTGTTTAAGCCAGGATCGGTGAACCAGATCCACCCAGACCCTAATCCACCACTTCGCTGTGCCCCTACCCTATCCGGGAGATACTTGTCTTAAAAGGAAAAATACAGATACAAAATGTATACCCGAGCTGTGATCGCAGCCTTATGCTATAGTCATGAGAACACCTGCGTGAAAGACATCGCCAATGATAGAGTAGTTAGCTGAGTGGCAGTGTTCCCTAGCGTTTGCCTTCTCGTGGCAAGGCGCTGTGCCAAGGAGTACGGGTTCGATCCTGCTTCGGACCATATATTGTTCTTTGTTCTTCTTTCTGTTGTTGATTATTTGTCATTTTTTCCGAGTGCTGTAAACATTTCATTTTTACTCTGAATTGATTCACTGATTATCGCCTCGGAAGTTTCCCTCTAGAATAATATTCATTTATTATTATTTGTCTCCTGTATAAAATTACTAACCTATTTAGTGTGGCCAAGCGAGTGGGGATCGAAAAGGGAAGGCAAACCCAGTACTCAAAAATAACATGCTAAAGTCGGATGTGTTGGGCCGAAAAGCGCAAATATCAGTTTTACTGCAAACTACAAAACAACGTAAACACACCAATTAATTTCATTCTAAGGGGGGATAATTAAGACGTGTATTAATTTAGTCATAGCACAAAAGGAAGACGTGTATTAATTTAGTTATAACACAAAAGGAAGACGTGTATTAATTTAGTCATAGCACAAAAGGAAGACGTGTATTAATTTAGTCATAGCACAAAAAGGAAGACGTGTATTAATTTAGTCATAGCACAAAAGGAAGACGTGTATTAATTTAGTCATAGCACAAACGAAGACGTGTATTAATTTAGTCATAACACAAAAGGAAAACGTGTATTAATTTAGTCATGGCACAAAAGGAAGACGTGTATTAATTTAGTCATAACACAAAAGGAAGACGTGTATTAATTTAGTCATAGCACAAAAGGAAGGCGTGTATTAATTTAGTCATAGCACAAAAGGAAGACGTGTATTAATTTAGTCATAGCACAAAAGGTAGACGTGTATTAATTAAGTCATAGCACAAAAGGAAGACGTGTATTAATTTAGTCATAGCACAAAAGGAAGACGTGTATTAATTTAGCCATAGCACAAAAGGAAGACGTGTATTAATTTAGTCATAGCACAAAAGGAAGGCGTGTATTAATTTAGTCATAGCACAAAAGGAAGACGTGTATTAATTTAGTCATAGCACAAAAGGAAGGCGTGTATTAATTTAGTCATAGCACAAAAGGAAGACGTGTATTAATTTAGTCATAGCACAAAGGGAAGCAAGCAAGCATAAGCTGTAAAATATAGTCAAATAGGTCCTGGAGTTTCTTCCCCTTCCGTCGTTTTGTGATTTGGGATCAAAACTAGTCTCTAAAGGGATTTAAGTCTTTCCTTACGCTTAGCCACACAGTGCGTCACTCTCGACTTGATTAGTGTGCACCGTCATTAAACTATATCTTTTTACAAGTCTTGTATCATCTTGGTATTGGTGAAATATAATTCCTTGTTTAATTATCTAAACATTCATATATAATATGTGATCATCATCATGTGCCATACCGGTCGGCGTAGGCGATCATGTCCTTCCGTAGTATTTTATCTACAGTGCATCGTATCAGTTCTATTGTTGACTGTTTTCCATGCCATGACACCAAGCTATCCAGGATTTTCTCTCTTTGTCGCCTGCGATCTCTCTTTCTTTTTATTTTGCCAGTTTTAACCAAGTATTCCAACTTTCCTCTTCTCATGATGTGCCCGAAAAATGTTGATTGTTTCTTTCTGATGTTTTTTAGGAGCTGCCTTTTTGTGTTGGCTTCTTGATAATTTCCTCATTGGTCTTTTTAGCTGTCCAGGGAACTTTCAACATTCTTCTGAGAAATCCCATCTCAGTGGCCTCTAATCGTCTTTTCATTTGTTCGTCAACTGTCCCTGATTCGCTTCAATAGGTCAGAATTGGTTCTATATATGTACCCATGAATATGTTATATGTTACATAAATATAAATATGTAAATTGCTTCTTAAAACAATGACAACTTTTGTCTATGAAATCTCTTCTGTTGAGTCGATAAAAAGGCTTCCGTACGGAAAGAGTTAAATATCTGAGAACAATGTTAACCTTAGATGGTAGTTCTCGGGCAGATGGTGTTCGTAAACCTGGGAGGGCCGACCATCTAAGGGCAGAATCCCCCTACAGAAAAAAACAATCTGCTGCCTTGCAGGAAGATTGGGGACAATCAAAGGCTAAGGAAAGAAAACCTAAATAAAATGCTGACAGAAATTGGATGCACTGGGCCATTGGCGCAGAACACAGTGCAACGTTCTAACAGGTATCCAATCTGAAAGGATCTAATTAACACGATAACAAAACATGTTCTACAGGATTTCTCACCAGTACACAGACCTGAGAAGGATAATGTGGTCGACACCCACCTCCCTGGAAGTGAAGCTCTACGGGGCAATCGATTCACTTAAACTGACAGCTGCCTTCATGAGAGAGTCTGCAATCCTACTCTGATTGAGACTATCTCGCAGAGAGAGAGAGAGAGAGAGAGAGAGAGAGAGAGAGAGAGAGAGATGGTAGATGTACAACAGAGGAGAGATGGAAGATGTACAACAGAGGTGAGATGGTAGATGTACAACAGAGGTGAGATGATAGATGTACAACAGAGGTGAGATGGTAGATGTACAACAGAGGTGAGATGAAAGATGTACAACAGAGGTGAGATGGTAGATGTACAACAGAGCTGAGATGGTAGATGTAGAACTGAGGTGAGATGCAGAATAGCTCAGACAAAAGCAGCTTTCCAAAAAATGAGGAAGATACTATGCAATCCATTTTTGACAATAGAAACAAGAAAAAGAGTTCTTAAATGTTATGTAGAGCCAGTCTTAACATATGGATGTGAATCATGGACAATAGGACAACAGACAAGAAAATCACTGGATTCTGTAAAAATATGGTTTTACAGAAGAATGTTGAGAATACCATGGACAGCTAAGAAGAGTAATGAAGATGTTCTGAAAGAGGCCAAAGCAAAAAGAGAGCTAATTTCCAATATTAAGAAGAAACAATCATCATTTTTTAGCCATGTAATGAGAAGAGAACAACTGGAATATATTGTAACATTATCCAATGCTATGCACCAACCATTGATAAAGATGATTTCTATAAACAAACTTGATGATTTAGTTAAAGATGATTTCTATAAACAAACTTGATGATTTAGTTAAAGATGATTTCTATAAACAAACTTGATGATTTAGTTAAAGATGATTTCTATAAACAAACTTGATGATTTAGTTAAAGATGATTTCTATAAACAAACTTGATGATTTAGTTAAAGATGATTTCTATAAACAAACTTGACGATTTAGACTTTGCTGATGACATAGCTCTCCTATCACACAGCCATCAACAGATGCAGGATAAAATGAGCAAACTTGATGAGAGATCACAACAGATAGGAATGAAAATAGAGATAAGAACAAAATTATGAGAATTAATGCAGTTGGCAATAAACAAATAAAACAAGGAGAAATACCTCTACTAGACGTAATATCTTACATATATCTGGGCAGTAATATAGATAAAGAGGGAGGAACAGAAAATGATACCAAAATAAGGATATCAAAAGCAAGAGGAGCTTTTATTGCACTGGGAAAGATATGGAAATCCAAAGAAATTAGGCTAAATACAAAAATAAAAATTTTCAACTCAAATGTCAAGGCGGTCCTATTATATGGCTGTGAAACATGGAGAACAACAAAACTGACAATCATAAGGATACAGACTTTCATTAATGGATGCTTACGCAGAATAAAAGGATGGAAATGGCAGGACAAGATCACTAACATAGAATTATGGGAATGTACCAGTCAAATACCAGTGGATAAAGAGATACAGAGAAGATGATGGCGCTGGATAGTACACACACTACGGAAGTCAACTGAGAGTATTACACAACATGCCCTTTTTTGGAATCCCCAGGGGAAAAGACAAAGAGGAAGACCAAGGAATTCTTGGATAAGACAGATAGAAGCAGAGATGAAGATGATGGGGAAGACATGGAATGATCTTAAAAGAATTGCAAAAAACAGAACGGCTTGGAAAGTGTTTTTTGAAGACCTATGCTCCATAGGGAGCTAAAAAGGTAGAAGAAAAGAAGAATAGGTGTATAACAAAATGACAGCCATAATCATTCCAAATGTTTCCTTATCCGATAATACTAGGTTTTTTTTTTAATTTTATTTTTTTTCCGTTCTCCAGCTTTTACCTCTGTGGAAGTAGGAACTGAATTTAAAATGTTAATCCTTTTTTCCCTGGCAGCCGTGTGCACAGGTGTCCCTCGCCGGACAGGCAGATAACTGCATTTTCGGAGTTACTCATATTTTTCCATCAATGTGTAATTGATATTTCAAGCCAGGCCTCGCTGCTGAGTCCATTGGTGGTTGCCGCAGAGAGAAATCATAAATAGAAATCCCAACTGGTTCAGCCAGGGTTTGAACCTATAACCTCTCTGTCTCGAGGCCGGCGTCTTGCCAATCAGTTCCCCCCCCCCCCCCCCCCCAATACTAGTTTACTAATTACCGTCTCAACATTTTCGGACACGAAAAGACGCCATCTTCTCTAGAATACCACGTGACCTCACAAAAGTGAAACACAGCACTATGTGACCTTGCTCTCGCTAAACTTGGCCCTCGCGTAATCCTCGTTGTAATTCTTTGAGTTGCTGCAGCTTTTAAGAGACACACGAGAAACGTCCTTTCGTGTCCTACCGGCGCGTCATAACTTGTTTAAATGTCACAGGACATGACGGGGGACAGTCAACGTGGCTAGGAGGCCTCTAGATGGGCGTGGGCTGGGAATGGGGAGTGGGAGCCTTGTTTTGAGGGAAGACAGACAGTATGGAAAGCTGTTCTGTCTTAATAATTCGAGATGTAAAAGATGTTTACAGGTAACATAATATAAATAATTAGAGATGTGTACAGGTAACATAATATAAATAATTAGAGATGTGTACAGGTAACATAATATAAATAATTAGAGATGTGTACAGGTAACATAATATAAATAATTAGAGATGTAAAAGATGTGTACAGGTAACATAATATAAATAATTAGAGATGTGTACAGGTAACATAATATAAATAATTAGAGATGTGTACAGGTAACATAATATAAATAATTAGAGATGTGTACAGGTAACATAGTATAAATAATTAGAGATGTAAAAGATGTGTACAGGTAACATAATATAAATAATTAGAGATGTGTACAGGTAACATAATATAAATAATTAGAGATGTGTACAGGTAACATAATATAAATAATTAGAGATGTGTACAGGTAACATAATATAAATAATTAGAGATGTAAAAGATGTGTACAGGTAACATAATATAAATAATTAGAGATGAAAACGAAATAGATAAAGAGAGCAAGTAGGGAAAGAGAAAAAAGTAAACAAAGAGAAAAGGTAGGCAGCGAGAACAGGTAGGCAAAGAGAAAAGTTATGGAAGGAGTGACAAGTAGGCAAAGAGAAAAGTTATGGAAGGAGTGACAAGTAGGCAAAGAGAAAAGTTATGGAAGGAGTGACAAGTAGGCAAAGAGAAAAGTTATGGAAGGAGTGACAAGTAGGCAAAGCGAAAAGTTATGGAAGGAATGACAAGTAGGCAAAGAGAAAAGTTATGGAAGGAGTGACAAGTAGGTAAAGAGAAAAGTTATGGAAGGAATGACAAGTAGGCAAAGAGAAAAGGTATGGAAGGCGTGACAAGTTATCAAAGAGAAAAGTTATGGAAGGAGTGACAAGTAGGTAAAGAGAAAAGTTATGGAAGGAGTGACAAGTAGGCAAAGAGAAAAGTTATGGAAGGCGTGACAAGTAGGCAAAGAGAAAAGTTATGGAAGGAGTGACAAGTAGGTAAAGAGAAAAGTTATGGAAGGAGTGACAAGTAGGTAAAGACAAAAGTTATGGAAGGCATGACAAGTAGGCAAAGAGAAAAGTTATGGAAGGAATGACAAGTAGGCAGAGAGAAAAGTTATGGAAGGAATGGCAAGTAGGAAAAGAGAAAAGTTATGGAAGGAGTGACAAGTAGGTAAAGAGAAAAGTTATGGAAGGAATGACAAGTAGGCAAAGAGAAAAGTTATGGAAGAAATGACAAGTAGGCAAAGAGAAAAGTTATGGAAGGAATGAAAAGTAGGCAAAGAGAAAAGTTATGGAAGGAATGAAAAGTAGGCAAAGAGAAAAGTTATGGAAGGAATGACAAGTAGGCAAAGTGAAAAGTTATGGAAGGAGTGACAAGTAGGCAAAGAGAAAAGGTAGGCAGCGAGAACAGGTAGGCAAAGAGAAAAGTTATGGAAGGAGTGACAAGTAGGTAAAGAGAAATGTTAGAGAGGGAAGGAAGGAAGGGAGAAGAAAGAAAGAAAGAAAGAAAGAAAGAAAGAAAGAAAGAAAGGAAGGAAGGAAGGAAGGAAGGAGGGAGGGAGGGAGGAGGGAGGAAGGGAGGAAGGATGGAAGGAAGGAATGAAGGAAGGAAGGAAGGAAGGAAGGAAGGAAGGAAGGAAGGAAGGAAGGAAGGAAGGAAGGAAGGAAGGAAGGAAGGAAGGAAGGAAGGAAGGAAGGAAGGAAGGAAGGAAGGAAGGAAGGAAGGAAGGAAGGAAGGAAGGAAGGAAGGAAGGAAGGAAGGAAGGAAGGAAGGAAGGAAGGAAGGAAGGAGGAAGGAAGGAAGGAAGGAAGGAAGGAAGGAAGGAAGGAAGGAAGGAAGGAAGGAAGGAAGGAAGGAAGGAAGGAAGGAAGGAAGGAAGGAAGGAAGGAGAAAATATGAACGAAAAAAAAGAAAAACATTACAAAAGTTAAATACAGGAATAAAAATCATTCAAAGATAAAAATGAGAAAAGGGACAGCTTCGCGAGAAAGTGTTAAATTGTAGAATTCGTTTAATAATATTAAATAATTACAATAATTCTCAATTACGAGAATAGGAAGTGATGAGTGCGAGATGTAGTAATAGAGGAAGAATAAAGAAGAGGAATAAGAAGAAGAAGAAGAAGAAGAAGAGAGAAGGTGAGGTAGGGAGTAGGAGGAGGAGGAGGAGAAGGAAGAAGAAGAAGATAAGTAAGAGGTAGATGAGGAAGAAGAAGAGGAAGAAGAAGATGTAGAAGAAGAAGAAGAGGATGAGGAAGAGGAAGAAGAAGAAGATAAGTAAGAGGTAGATGAGGAAGAAGAAGAGGGAAGAAGAAGATGTAGAAGAAGAAGAAGAAGATGAGGAAGAGGAAGAAGAAGAAGATGAGAAAGAAGAAAGAAGAAGAAAATGAGGAAGGAGAAGAAGGAGAGGAAGAGAAGAAGAAGAAGGGGAAGAGGAAGAAGAAGATGTAGAAGAAGAAGAAGAAATTTGAGGAAGAAGAAGAAGATGAGAAAGAAGAAAGAAGAAGAAAATGAGGAAGGAGAAGAAGGAGAGGAAGAGAAGAAGAAGAAGGGGAAGAGGAAGAAGAAGATGTAGAAGAAGAAGAAGAAATTTGAGGAAGAAGAAGAAGATGAGAAAGAAGAAAATAGAAGAAGAAAATGAGGAAGGAGAAGAAGGAGAGGAAGAGAAGAAGAAGAAGGGGAAGAGGAAGAAGAAGATGTAGAAGAAGAAGAAATGAGGAAGAAGAGGAAGAAAAAAAGAGGAAGAGAAGCAAAAGATTAAGAAGAGATGAGGAATAAGACAATGAAGAAGAAGAAGAAGAGAAGAAGATGATGATGAAGAAGATGAAGAAGAAGAGGAAGATGAAGAAGAAGCAGAAGAACAAGTAGAAGAAGAAAAAAGAAGAAGCAGATGATAATGATGATGAAGAAGAAGAAGAAGAAGATGATGAAGATGAAGAAGAAGAAGAAGAAGAAGAAGAAGAAGAAGAAGAAGAAGAAGAAGAAGAAGAAGAAGAAGAAGAAGAAGAAGAAGAAGAAGAAGATGATGAAGAGGAAGAAGAACTAGAAGAAGAAGATGAAGAAGTAGAAGAAGATGAAGAAGAAGAAGAATATGAAGAAGTAGAAGAAGATGAAGAAGAAGAAGAAGATGAAGAAGTAGAAGAAGAAGAAGAAGAAGAAGAAGAAGAAGAAGAAGAAGAAGAAGAAGAAGAAGAAGAAGAGGAAGAAGATGATGAAGAGGAAGAAGAACTAGAAGAAGAAGATGAAGAAGTAGAAGAAGATGAAGAAGAAGAAGAAGATGAAGAAGAAGAAGAATATGAAGAAGTGGAAGAAGATGAAGAAGAATATGAAGAAGTGGAAGAAGATGAAGAAGAAGAAGAAGATGAAGAAGTAGAAGAAGATGAAGAAGAAGAAGAAGATGAAGAAGTAGAAGAAGATGAAGAAGAAGAAGAATATGAAGAAGTGGAAGAAGATGAAGAAGAAGAAGAAGATGAAGAAGTAGAAGAAGATGAAGAAGAAGAAGAAGATGAAGAAGTAGAAGAAGATGAAGAAGAAGAAGAAGATGAAGAAGTAGAAGAAGATGAAGAAGAAGAAGAAGAATATGAAGAAGTGGAAGAAGATGAAGAGGAAGAGAAGATGAAGAAGAAGTAGAATATGAAGAAGAGGAAGGTGAAGAAGACACACAAAAAAGAAAGACTGACATTATCATTTCCCAAAAAATCGACATGAACACACAATGCAAATTCCTTCTGCCTTTTGTATGTTAGTTGTTATTTATTTGCAAGTTGAAAGTAAAACAACACAAATTATCGAACTCTGTTTTGGTAAGAGCAAAACAGAAGATCTCAATCAAATATTGATCACAAGCCAACCCTGACGTTTGGAAACAAATAAGGATTCTTAAAACCAACAACATTTCTTTTATTTATGCAGTTAATTTTATAATGGAACGGGAAATGTGGAGTTGAATCATTCTATTTCAACTGTTTTTAACGGTTGGGTGTGTGTTTATACACGAAAGGTCTCGGTCAGAATAGGGTCAAGACAAAGAAATGCATGTAAATGCGACGCTGCAGTAAAACTAAGCTAAGTTAAGCTAAACTAAACTAGACTAGACTAGACTAGACTAGACTAGACTAAACTAAACTAAACTAAACTAAACTAGACTAAACTAGACTAAACTAGACTAAACTAAACTAAACTAGACTAGACTAGAGTAGACTAGACTAGACTAGACTAGACTAGAGTAGACTAGACTAGACTAGACTAGACTAGACTAGACTAGAGTAGAGTAGACTAGACTAGACTAGACTAGACTAGACTAGACTAGACTAGACCAGACTAGAGTAGACCAGAGTAGACTGGAGTAGACTAGACTAGACTAGACTAGACTAGACTAAACTAGACTAAACTAGACTAGATTAGACTAGACTAGACTAGACTAAACTAGACTAAACTAGACCAGACTAGACTAGACTAGACTAGGCTAGACTAGACTAGACTAACTAAAGTTAAAGTACGAGACTTAAACCGGCGTCTTAGCACGCGAGTTTCCACCCATATGTGCTCGGCTGCCTATCCAGAAGTGTTCGGAGACTTCTGGATAGTGTCGCTTCAAGCATCGAAACTCACGATACGAGGCGGCATTCCTCACCTTCCCAGAGTACTACCCTGGTACCTATTTCTGCCAGCGGCTGGGTTGACCGCGGGGTTATTTTTGTTTTCCCCACCACGAGCACAAATCACACTGCTACCTGCAGGAATCGAACACAGGTTGTCCGAACATTCAACAGGCCAAAACAAAGAAACACATAAAAATGCGAAACTGCAATAAAGCTAATTCTAAGGAGATTTAAAACAAAAATATAGACTAAAATATAAGAAGACAAAAATACAAGTATGGTTAAGATTTACGTAATAAGTGGACAACACCAAATAGGACGACGTTTCGGCTCAATAAGCCTTCAGCATGGGGGGGGGGAGGGAGAGGGGGGAGGGGGAACATACAACACACAAACATATATGTAATTAAAATTTTACCCCCCAAAAAAAAATTATAATTATGATCTTGAATGAAAATTATAAATAAATTATCTTCCCTATATATTGTGCTGTGGCAAGATAAAAATGAAAATGATTGTCCTTCAGGCCACAGCGCAGTATAAAGGGAAAACATTTGATTTCCATGTCTCACTCTATATCAATGTTATTATTGTTTCTATTATTTTTAATATATACTAAATACATATATGTGTGTGTGTGTGTCTGTGTTGTGTGTGTCTTCCTCGTCATCATCAGCCATGTCCGTTGTCGTAGGTGATCATGTCTCTCCACAACTTTCGATCTCGACAGTTATTTATCATTTCTGTTGTTGACCTTCTGCCAAGCCATTCTCTTAAGCTGTCTGGTATCTTTTCTCTTTGCTTCCCTCCATCTCTTCGTCCCTCAATTTTCCCAGTTGTTACAATATATTCCAGTTGTTCTCTTTTCATTACATGGCCAAAAAATGATGATTGTTTCTTCCTAATATTGGAAATTAGCTCTCTTTTTGCTCTGGCCTCTTTCATAACGTTTTCATTACTCTTCTTAGCTGTGCATGGTATTCTCAACATTCTTCTGTAAAACCACATTTATACAGCCTCCAGTGATTTTATTGTCTGTTGTCCTGTTGTCCATGATTCACATCCATATGTTAAGACTGGCTCTACATAACATTTAAGAACTCTTTTTCTTGTTTCGATTGTAAAAAATGGGTTGCATAGTATCATCCTCATTTTTTGGAAAGCTGTTTTTTTTTTTCATATTTTTTTTTAATTCATTAATTCATCTTCTATTGTGTCTTTCAATTGAAGGCTTATTGAACAAATGAAAAGACGATTAGAAGCCACAGAGATAGGATTTCTCAAATGTTTGTTGAAGGTTCCCTGGCCAGCTAAAAAGACCAATGAAGAAATTCTCAAAGAGGCCAACACTAAAAGGGAGTTACTAAAAAAAACATGAGAAAGTAATAAACAACATTTTTCGGGCACATCATGAGAAGAGGAAAGTTTTAAAACTTGGTTAAAACTGGCAAAATAAAAGGAAAGAGATCGCGGACGACAAAAGAGAGAATGTACTAGATAGCTTGATGTTATGGCATGTAAAACGGTCAAACAAAAGAACTGATATGATGCACTGATAGATAGAAGATTGTGGAAGGACATGATCGCCTACGACAACCGGTATGGCACATGATGATGATGATGTGTTAAAAAATATCCAGAATGGTCCTATAGTGTGTTTTTAACACGGTGGCTTGCAAAGTTGTGTTAATTTTCATTCAGGAATTATGTTTTCTTGACGGGCAGTAGTGTGCTCTAGATGATGTTTTGACACATTTCCTTAAAGCTTCAAGATTAAGATCTGCTTTCTGAGTCACTCATTCATACATTCATTCATTCATGAATTCATTTATTGATTCATTCATTGATTTTTTTCATCTATTCATTCATTGATTTTTTTCATCTATTCATTCATTCATTCATTCATTCTTTATTTATTCATTCATTTATTCATTCGTTGATTAATTCATCTATTCATTCATGCATTCATTTACTCTTTCAATAATTCATTAATTGATTAATTTATTCTTTCATTCATCTATTCATTCATTTTTCTTTGATTTATTTATTCACTCATTCATTCATTCATTTTTTCATTCATTTATTTTTTTCATTTAATAATTCTTTCATTCATTCTTTGATTTATTCATTCATTCATTTATTCTTAGATTTATTCTTTACTTTATTCATTCATTTATTTACTCATTTATTCATTTATTCATTCATTTATTCACTCATTTATTCATTCATTTATTCTTAGATTTATTCATTACTTTATTCATTCATTTATTTACTCATTTATTCATTCATTTATTCACTCATTTATTCATTTATTCATTCATTTATTCACTTATTTATTCATTTCTTTATTCTTTGGTTTATTCACTACTTTATTCATTCATTTATTTATTTATTTAGTCATTCATTCATTTTTAATTACCATCATATTCATTCATAACCTCTACAGAGATGAATTGTGTCAGCCGAAAGACAGGAAACAACCAGAGATATAAGGTCTGAAAAGAAGAACTGAGAAAAAAGCTAGGAATAGCCCCCATCATAGAATACAGAAAGAAACAACAGATAAAATGATTGGGCTTGTGACAAGGCAGAAAGATCAAAACATAACACAACGAGCCTTCAATAAACGTTACGAGAACACCAGACCCAAGGGTCGACCACGAAAAGATGGATTGATGGAATATTAGAAACACTAGGAAACATAACAGCAGGAGAGGCCAACAGAAGAACACAAGATGGATTGATGGGATATTAGAAACACTAGGAAACATAACAGCAAGAGAGGCCAACAGAAGAGTAAAAGATGGATTGATGGAATATTAGAAACACTAGGAAACATAACAGCAGGAGAGGCCAACAGAAGAGTAAAAGATGGATTGATGGAATATTAGAAACACTAGGAAACATAACAGCAGGATAGGCGAACAGAAGAGCAAAAGATGGATTGATGGAATATTAGAAACACTAGGAAACATAACAGCAGGATAGGCCAACAGAAGAGCAAAAGATGGATTGATGGAATATTAGAAACACTAGGAAACATAACAGCAGGAGAGGCCAACAGAAGAGTAAAAGATGGATTGATGGAATATTAGAAACACTAGGAAACATAACAGCAGGAGAGGTCAACAGAAGAGGAAAAGATGGATTGATGGAATATTAGAAACACTAGGAAACATAACAGCAGGAGAGGTCAACAGAAGAGCAAAAGATGGATTGATGGAATATTAGAAACACTAGGAAACATAACAGCAGGAGAGGCCAACAGAAGAGCAAAAGATGGATTGATGGAATATTAGAAACACTAGGAAACATAACAGCAGGAGAGGCCAACAGAAGAGCAAAATATGGATTGATGGAATATTAGAAACACTAGGAAACATAACAGCAGGAGAGGCCAACAGAAGAGGAAAAGATGGATTGATGGAATATTAGAAACACTAGGAAACATAACAGCAGGAGAGGCCAACAGAAGAGTAAAAGATGGATTGATGGAATATTAGAAACACTAGGAAACATAACAGCAGGAGAGGCCAACAGAAGAGTAAAAGATGGATTGATGGAATATTAGAAACACTAGGAAACATAACAGCAGGAGAGGTCAACAGAAGAGGAAAAGATGGATTGATGGAATATTAGAAACACTAGGAAACATAACAGCAGGAGAGGCCAACAGAAGAGTAAAAGATGGATTGATGGAATATTAGAAACACTAGGAAACATAACAGCAGGAGAGGTCAACAGAAGAGCAAAAGATGGATTGATGGAATATTAGAAACACTAGGAAACATAACAGCAGGAGAGGTCAACAGAAGAGCAAAAGATGGATTGATGGAATATTAGAAACACTAGGAAACATAACAGCAGGAGAGGTCAACAGAAGATCAAAAGATGGATTGATGGAATATTAGAAACACTAGGAAACATAACAGCAGGAGAGGTCAACAGAAGATCAAAATATGGATTGATGGAATATTAGAAACACTAGGAAACATAACAGCAGGAGAGGTCAACAGAAGAGCAAAAGATGGATTGATGGAATATTAGAAACACTAGGAAACATAACAGCAGGAGAGGTCAACAGAAGAGCAAAATATGGATTGATTGAATATTAGAAACACTAGGAAACATAACAGCAGGAGAGGTCAACAGAAGAGCAAAAGATGGATTGATGGAATATTAGAAACACTAGGAAACATAACAGCAGGAGAGGTCAACAGAAGATCAAAATATGGATTGATGGAATATTAGAAACACTAGGAAACATAACAGCAGCAGAGGTCAACAGAAGAGCAAAAGATGGATTGATGGAATATTAGAAACACTAGGAAACATAACAGCAGGAGAGGTCAACAGAAGATAAAATATGGATTGATGGAATATTAGAAACACTAGGAAACATAACAGCAGGAGAGACCAACAGAAGAGCAAAAGTTGGATTGATGGAATATTAGAAACACCAGGAAACATAACAGCAGGAGAGACCAACAGAAGAGCAAAAGTTGGATTGATGGAATATTAGAAACACTAGGAAACATAACAGCAGGAGAGGTCAACAGAAGAGCAAAAGATGGATTGATGGAATATTAGAAACACTAGGAAACATAACGGCAGGAGAGGTCAACAGAAGAGCAAAAGATGGATTTATGGAATATTAGAAACACTAGGAAACATAACAGCAGGAGAGGTCAACAGAAGAGTAAAAAATGGATTGATGGAATATTAGAAACACTAGGAAACATAACAGCAGGAGAGGTCAACAGAAGAGCAAAAGATGGATTGATGGAATATTAGAAACACTAGAAAACATAACAGCAGGAGAGGTCAACAGAAGAGCAAAACATGGATTGATGTAATATTAGAAATACTAGGAAACATAACAGCAGGAGAGGTCAACAGAAGAGGAAAAGATGGATTGATGGAATATTAGAAATACTAGAAAACATAACAGCAGGAGAGGTCAACAGAAGAGGAAAAGATGGATTGATGGAATATTAGAAATACTAGAAAACATAACAGCAGGAGAGGTCAACAGAAGAGGAAAAGATGGATTGATGGAATATTAGAAACACTAGGAAACATAACAGCAGGAGAGGTCAACAGAAGAGTAAAAGATGGATTGATGGAATATTAGAAACACTAGGAAACATAACAGCAGGAGAGGTCAACAGAAGAGTAAAAGATGGATTGATGGAATATTAGAAACATTAGGAAACATAACAGCAGGAGAGGACAACAGAAGAGCTATGGACTGCAAATTCTATCTCCGTTCGACACTGAAAGTCAAATAAGGAATGAAAGGAGAAAGAGATAAATAAAGTGTTATGTAAATTATGATCTTTAAAATGTGACCCTGTTCAGTGGCAGGCCGTATCATTCTCGATCTGTTCCAGTCACAAAGATGGTGCGATTGTACTTAGAATCGATACAAACAGGGAAAACATGCGCTATCGAGTGACAGAAAAACAAACTAGGATTGTGAAAGTTAATCAACGTTAGGTCTCGACGTCCATAGATTAGCAATCTCTAGTTTTAGTGCCTAGTCGCAGATTGCAGTCGTTAAAATACGCCAGGTATAGCACGTATCTGGGAGCCAGTAGTGCGGTGTAGTATACACTCCAATGCATGGTGACAGCTTTACGCAATATGAACACAACAAAACACTGACGTTTCGGCCTGCAGCCTTCATCACAGCGCGTATTTTCCTTGTCTTTTTATTTTATTGTAAGCTGCATCTGTGTCCATCATATCCAGGCGTTTTATTGCCTGGGATTCGGTTTCATTTGTTTGCAGTGTATTCAGAATTGTGAAAACGAAGACACAAAGAAATAATGTGTTTGTGAGTTGTTTCTCTGATACGGTTCGTTGTTTGTTTTCCCCTGTACTTGTTGAGTTCCTCAACTTGTTTTGATATCATCTTTGTGAGTAGTTATAATTTTGGTGTACCTGACATACGCTGTAACAATTAAAACATCGTTGCATCATTAGTATTCTTTTGTATAGCAGTGAATCATGGACATCTTCATCAAATACCGTGCCTGCTGGAGTAGGTGATCATGTCTCTCCACAACTTTCGATCTCGACAGTTATTTATCATTTCTGTTCTTGACCTTCTGCCAAGCCATTCTCTTAAGCTGTCTGGTATCTTTTCTCTTTGCTCCTCTCTATCTCTTCGTCTCTAAATTTTCCCAGTTGTTACAATATATTCCAGTTGTTCTCTTCTCATTACATGGCCAAAAAATGATGATTGTTTCTTCCTAATATTGGAAATTAGCTCTCTTTTTGCTTTGACCTCTTTCAGAACATCTTCATTACTCTTCTTAGCTGTGCATGGTATTCTCAACATTCTTCTGTAAAACCACATTTCTACAGACTCCAGTGATTTTCTTGTCTATTGTCCTATTGTCCATGATTCACATCATTATGTTAAGACTGGCTCTACATAACATTTAAGAACTCTTTTTCTTGTTTCTATTGTCAAAAATTGATTGCATAGTATCTTCCTTATTTTTTGGAAAGCTGCTTTTTGCCTGAGCCATTCTACATCTCACCTCTTTTGTACATCTTCCGTCTGAGGTTAACAAAGTTCATAAATATTTAAATTCATTTACCTGTTTTAATATTGTTCCACCTGTTTTTATCGTGCATTGTGGTGATGTCGTAAATCATGGACAATTATTGCAAAACAAGAAAGAAGGCTAAATGCATCCCATATGCGATGTCAGCGCCGTATTTTTTATATTACCTGGAAGGACAAAGTGACAAACGTGGAGGTCATGACTAGCACAGGTCTCCCGAACATCTACACGCTGGTCAAACAATGTAGGATACCTTCCACCGTCAAGACTTGATCTGCGCTTTACGTCACATTGGTGCTGTTCATGATCATTGTTGGATTTGCTAGACGCAATTTATTTACTAACATGTTGCTAATAAATGTTAAATGCTTCGTCAGCCGCAGTTTCATCTCTATCTCTTTAGGTAATGTGCACCGTATTTTGTTCGTCCTGGGCTGCATTCACTAGAGTAATCAGGAATCTAAAGGGCGCGACATTGTATTGTTGTATGTGCGACATTGTTGTGTGCTACGTCATCGTAATGGCTCATCGTGTGTCCCTAGGCCGGCCGTACGCTAGTCTTACGGTCATTGTTTGATGTGTGACGGGGATAATCTGACGACTAACTGTGTGTCTATATGTTCGGAATTGGAGTCAACAACGATGGCCTAACATCATCTAGCGCTATACATTAAAAAAAAAAATATGACGATCATCATTTTCTGGAACTTCCGGTATATGGTGGATAGGCGGCGGGAACAATTGAAGGCTATGCATGAAAAGTGTTCTTTGTTGCAGTTTCCTCATATGCCAAGTCCGGCTTGTTGCAGGAGCTACTGAGTTAAGTGCTCTGTGCACACCGTGAGCTGTGTGTCTTATCCGTTTTGATCATGTTTCGATATTCCAATTGTTTAAGATGAATGATGATATCGTATGACAGGGAGCAGTTGGCTGTGTTCACTTTCTGCGCGGTTTCGCCTTACGTCTTTTGGCGTGTGCTGAGACTGCTACGGTGGGGACTACAGTTACATTTTTTTGTTTGGGAGATGAGATATTAATTCGGATAATTCCACTGGCACTGGCGGTTGAGCAATTATGGATTTTAATTCGTTTGTAGTGATACCGGTGCCTTCCATAACCAAATAACCAAATAATTAAATAACCAAATAACCAAATAAACAAATAACCAACGGTTACGCTGGTTGGCCACGTACACCGTTTGAAGGATGGCCGCATACAAAAAGATATACTCTACGGACAACAAGCAGATGACAAAAGCACTAGGGGACGCCCCAAAACTCCAATTTCTAGACGTGTGTAAACGTGACATGAAGACTCTGAACATAAACCCTGCAGCCTGGGAAGACATAGCTGCAGACCGCCATCTTTGGAAACACACTCTAAAGCTGCAACTCAAACAAGAAGGAGACAGATTCATAGAACAAGGGAATACACGGAGAAAGTCAAGAGAAAATAACATTTCTAGGGGAGCTGGAAAATATATAGTCAACTATGACTGACGGAGTCTACTATAGTCAACTATGACTGACGGAGGTTACTATAGTCAACTATGACTGACGGAGGTGACTATAGTCAGCTATGACTGACGGAGGTGACTATAGTCAACTATGACTGACGGAGGCTACTATAGTCAACTATGACTGACGGAGGTTACTATAGTCAACTATGACTGACGGAGGCTACTATAGTCAACTATGACTAACGGAGGCTACTAAAATACTACTAACTACAACTACTACTACGACCACTACCACTACTACTACAACTAGTACTAGTACCACTACTACTACTACCACTACTTCTACTAACACTACTACTACTAGTACCACTACTTCTACTACCACTACTACCACTACTTCTACTAACACTACTACTACTACTACCACTACTTCTACTACCACTACTACCACTTTTTCTACTAACACTACTACTACTACTACTACCACTACTACCACTACTACCACTACTACCACTACTTCTACTACCACTACTACCACTACTTCTACTAACACTACTACTACTAGTACCACTACTACTACTACCACTACTACTATTACTACTACCACTACTACTACTACTCCCACTACTACCACTACTACCACCACTACTCCTACCACTACTCCCACTACGACTACCACTACCTTATACTAATACTAGTAATATCAGCAGGAGCAGAATTAGTAGTAGTACAAGTATTTGTCTGGCTGCCTGTCTGCCTGCCTGTCCGTCCGTCCGTCCGTCCGTATCTATCTATCTATCTCTATCTATCTATCTATCTATCTATCTATCTATCTATCTATCTATCTATCTATCTATCTATCTATCTATCTATCTATCTATCTATCTATCTATCTATCTATCTATCTATCTATCTATCTATCTATCTATCTATCTATCTATCTATCTATCTATCTATCTATCTATCTATCTATCTATCTATCTATCTATCTATCTATCTATCTATCTATCTATCTATCTATCTATCTATCTATCTATCTATCTATCTATCTATCTATCTATCTATCTATCTATCTATCTATCTATCTATCAGTCTGCCTGCCTGCCTGCCTGCCTGTCTGCATGTCTGTCTGTTTGTCTGTCTATTTCTTTGACACTGCTCTGTATGTCCCTCATTTTTGTGTATTTCTGTCTCTCTCACACACTCTCTCTATCTTTCTCTGTATTTGCTTCTCTCTCTCTCTTTCTCTCTGTGTTTGTCTTTCGTTGTTTTTTTTCTGTCTTTTATATTCTTTTTTTTCTTTCTTTTTTTGTGTCTTTCTTTCTTTCTTCCTTTTTTCTTTCTTTTTCTAATTGTCCTTCTTTTTCTCTCTCATTCTTTCTTTCTTTCACGGTGTCTGCTGTTGTTTTTTTTCAATGTTTTAGTTTATTTTCCTCTCTCTCTCTCTCTCTCTCTCTCTCTCTCTCTCTCTCTCTCCATCTCTACCTACTGTTCACTCTACATGCCTGACCTCTATGTGTTTCCAAGGTCACTGACCATGTGGCTGGCCGAGTCACTTGTCTACTTAACTGTCTGCTCATTTTTATTTCTCTCTCTCTGTCTCTCTCTCACTCTAGATTTCACTCTATCACACACAGTCCTCAACACACTACTCCAGTTAACCTTAACTAAGCCTAGACTTACATTCCAACACTCCGCACTTCTCTCTCTTTCTCTGATAGTAAAAAAAAAAATGCACAGGACAGATCAAACAGCAGCGGCATTTTTTATAGACACTCTCCCCGTTCCATTCCTGCAATCTCTCTCTCCCTCTCTCTCACTCTCTCTTTGGCATGGGAATCAAACCCTCGCCTCGCTTCAGTGATCAAAGCCGTTTGCCGACAGACATTAAACACCACGCGTCTTGTTAAGTCCCACTCGTTTTTGCTGAGCCCTCGCTAGCTGGCTCCACGATTATAACCTGCAGGACTGTGTCAGTGTGTGGCCCTCTCGTTTAATGACCCGGGTTGGTGAATTACTGTTAATTAAGTCTACTTTCTCCTTGTCATTTATGTCCCTTTTGAAGACAGTTAAAGCGTGTTTGTGACAGCAGTCGAGATAGTCTTGGTGACGACCAATGTGTCACGTGACAGTAGCTATCATTTTAGTCATGTGTAGAAATTGTGGTTACAAAATTTGCTTTTCTTCCTTCTTTCTTTCATTTAATTCTTTCCTTATTTCCTCCTTTATTTCTTCTTTTCTTCCTTCGTTCTCTTCTTTCTTTCTTCCTTTCTCTATTTCGTTCTTTCTTCCTTTTCTGTCTTCCTTTCCTTCTTTCTTTTCTTTCCTTTTTTTCTTTCCTTCTTTCTGTCTGTCTTTCATTCGTTTATTCATTTATTATTTCTATCACACTTTCTTTATTTCTGTCCTTCTTTCATTCAATTATTCTTTCTATCATACGTCATTTCTGTCCTTCTTTCATTCATTTATTATTTATATCATACTTTCTTAATTTCTGTCTTTCATTTATTTATTCTTTCTTTCAGGAGATTGGTTGATCTCGAGGCAGGACGCTGGTCTCGAGAAAGAAAAGGTTATGGGCTCAACCCCGGCTGCACCAGTTGTGATTTTTATTTATGATTTCTCTCTGCGGCAACCACCGCTGGTCTCAGCAGCGAGGCCCGGCTTGAAACGTCAATTACTCATCGACGAGAAAATAAAAAATAAGTACCTCCGAAGACGGAGTTATCTGCCTGTGCGACGAGGGACCCCAATTCATATGGCTGCCAGGGTAAAACAGATCAACGCGCAAAACTGAGTGAGTTGCTAGCCACGATGGACTTCGTCAGAGGTAAAGGCTTGCGAACGAAACAAAATCATTCTTTCTTACTTTCCTTATTTCTTTTGTCTTTCCTTTATACATTCATTCATGCATTCTTGCTTTGTTTTTCTTTCTTTCTCATTCATTCATTCATTCTTTCCTTCTTTTTTTTCTATTCTTGCTCATTCCTTTCGTCATTCTTTCATTCCTTCCTTATTTACCTTCCAGCGTCGAGGAGAGATAAGGTTCGCAGTATCTTGCTCTTCTATTACCCTCTTCTCATGTTTTACCTCCCAGTGTTTCTAGTATTCCGTTTATCCACATAATGGGAAGCTAAAATATAACTTGTAGAAGACAAAATGGGAAGACAAAATATAACTTGTAGAAGACAAAATGGGAAGCTAAAATATAACTTGTAGAAGACAAAATGGGAAGCTAAAATATAACTTGTAGAAGACAAAATGGGAAGCTAAAATATAACTTTCAGAAGACAAAATGGGAAGCTAAATATTAACTTGTAGAAGACAAAATGGGAAGCTAAAATATAACTTGTAGAAGACAAAATGGGAAGCTAAAATATAACTTGTGGAAGACAAAATGGGAAGCTAAAATATAACTTGTAGAAGACAAAATGGAAGCTAAAATATAACTTGTAGAAGACAAAATGGGAAGCTAAAATATAACTTGTAGAAGACAAAATGGGAAGACAAAATATAACTTGTGAAGACAAAATGGGAAGCTAAAATATAACTTGTAGGAGACAAAATGGGAAGCTAAAATATAACTTGTAGAAGACAAAATGGGAAGCTAAAATATAACTTGTAGAAGACAAAATGGGAAGACAAAATATAACTTGTAGAAGACAAAATGGGAAGCTAAAATATAACTTGTAGAAGACAAAATGTGAAGGCAAAATATAACTTGTAGAAGACAAAATGGGAAGGCAAAATATAACTTGTAGAAGACAAAATGGGAAGACAAAATATAACTTGTAGAAGACAAAATGGGAAGGCAAAAAATAACTTGTAGAAGACAAAATGGGAAGACAAAATATAAATTGTAGAAGACAAAATGGGAAGGAAAAATATAACTTGTAGAAGACGAAATGGGAAGACAAAATATAACTTGTAGAAGACAAAATGGGAAGGCAAAATATAACTTGTAGAAGACAAAATGGGAAGACAAAATATAAATTGTAGCAGACAAAATGGGAAGACATAATATAACTTGTAGAAGACAAAATGGGACGCTAAAATATAACTTGTAGAAGACAAAATGGGAACACAAAATATAACTTGTAGAAGACAAAATGGGACGCTAAAATATAACTTGTAGAAGACAAAATGGGACGCTAAAATAAAATTTGTAGAAGACAAAATGGGAAGCTAAAATATAACTTGTAGAAGACAAAATGGGAAGCTAAAATATAACTTGTAGAAGACAAAATGGGAAGTCAGAATATAACTTGTAGAAGACAAAATGGGAAGCTAAAATATAACATGTAGAAGACAAAATGGGAAGCTAAAATATAACTTGTAGAAGACACAATGGGAAGCTAAAATATAACTTGTAGAAGACAAAATGGGAAGCTAAAATATAACTTGTAGAAGACAAAATGGGAAGCTAAAATATAACTTGTAGAAGACAAAATGGGAAGCTAAAATATAACTTGTAGAAGACACAATGGGAAGTCAGAATATATCTTGTAGAAGACAAAATGGGAAGCTAAATATAACTTGTAGAAGACAAAATGGGAAGCTAAAATATAACTTGTAGAAGACAAAATGGGAAGCTAAAATATAACTTGTAGAAGACAAGGTGGGAAGCTAAAATATAACTTGTAGAAGACAGAATGGGAAGCTAAAATATAACTTGTAGAAGACAAAATGGGAAGCTAAAATATAACTTGTAGAAGACAAAATGGGAAGCTAAAATATAACTTGTAGAAGACAAAATGGGAAGCTAAAATATAACTTGTAGAAGACAAAATGGGAAGCTAAATATAACTTGTAGAAGACACAATGGGAAGTCAGAATATATCTTGTAGAAGACAAAATGGGAAGCTAAAATATAACTTGTAGAAGACAAAATGGGAAGCTAAAATATAACTTGTAGAAGACAAAATGGGAAGCTAAAATATAACTTGTAGAAGACAGGTGGGAAGCTAAAATATAACTTGTAGAAGACAGAATGGGAAGCTAAAATATAACATGTAGAAGACAAAATGGAAGCTAAAATATAACTTGTAGAAGACAAAATGGGAAGCTAAAATATAACTTGTAGAAGACAAAATGGGAAGCTAAAATATAACTTGTAGAAGACAAAATGGGAAGCTAAAATATAACTTGTTGAAGACAAGGTGGAGTGCATAAATATAATTTGTAGACGACAAGGCAAAAGAACCAAATATAACATGAAGAAGACCAGGTGGAAATGCAAATACAACTTATAGAAGATAAACGTGGAAGTCCAAATATTACTTCTTGGCTGAAGGTCATATATTACTTTTAGGTGAAAGTCCAAATATTACTTGTTGGTTCAAGTTAAAATATTACTTTTGCTGGAAGTCCAAATATTACTTCTGGCTGGAAGTCCAAATATTACTTCTGCTGGAAGTCAAAATATTACTTCTAGGAGAAATTCAAAATATTACTTCTTCGTGGAAGCCCAAATATTACCTTTAGGTTGAAGCTCAAATATTACTTTTAGTTGGAAGCTCAAATATTACTTCTAGGTGGAAGCTCATATATTACTTCTAGAAGACAAAGTGGAAACAGAAATGGAGAGGATATGGTTAACATGTAATAATCGTAAGAGAATGGCAAAAACAGCAAGTGTTGAAGACCTATGCTCCACAGGGAGCTGAAAGATTGAAGAAGACATACGTCTTCAGCAGGGCAATGTTTTAAATACCGAATTGCATTCCATAATTGATTTCTATGGCAGCTAAACAACAAATGATAAATAGCATTATCATACCAACTTTGTGCTATGAAATTCAAACATGGACCCTTTCTAAATCACATTTAAGAAAGATCAATACACGTGAGATGCGATGTTTGAGAAAGTAACAAGCAACACAAGAAGAGATAGAATACCAAATGAAAACATAAGAAAAATGGTAGGAACAAAACCCTGCCAAGAATATATAGAACAACAACAACTTAAATGGTTTGGCCACCTGGTCAGAATGAATCCTCACCAATCACCATCAAGGGCGTTCTTCTCGAGAATGCATGGGAAAAGACCAAGAGGAAGACCCAGAAGAAGATGGATAGATGCAGTGACAGAGACATGTAACAACTAAGGAAAATCACTAATTCAGACAGTTCGAGCAGCTCAAGAACGACAAATGATATAAACCACGACACCTTTTAGGTATCAGTGAGAAGAGAAAAGAAGAAGATGGATAGATGCAGTGACAGAGACATGTAACAACTAAGGAAAATCACTAATTCAGACAGTTCGAGCAGCTCAAGAACGACAAATGATATAAACACGACACCTTTTAGGTATCAGTGAGAAAGAGAAAAGAAGAGGAGGAAGATTTGATTTATCAAATGTATGCTGATGATACAGTCTTAATCGCTAAGAGTGAACATGAGTTACGAGAAATGTTGGACATTATAGTAAAGGAAAGCAAAATAAAGGACTCAGTCTTAATAGCAAAAAGACAGAGATAATGGTAACAACAAAGAAAAAGACATCACCTCAGTGCAAAATAAAGACAAGTGGAACAATATTAAAACAGTAAATGAATTTAAATATTTGGGAACTTTGTTAACCTCAGACGGAAGATGTACACAAGAGGTGAGATGCAGAATGGCTCAGGCAAAAGCAGCTTTCCAAAAAATGAGGAAGATACTATGCAGTCCATTTTGGACAAGAGAAACAAGAAAAAGAATTCTTAAATGTTACGTAGAGCCAGTCTTAACATATGATTGCGAATCATGGACAATAGGACAACAGACTAGAAAATCACTGGAGTCTGTAGAAATGTGGTTTTACAGAAGAATGTTGAGAATACAATGGACAGCTAAGAAGAGTAATGAAGATGTTCTGAAAGAGGTCAAAGCAAAAAGAGAGCTAATTTCCAATATTAGGAAGAAACAATCATCATTTTTTGGCCATGTAATGAGAAGAGAACAACTGGAATATATTGTAACAACTGGAAAAATTGAGGACAAAGAGATAGAGGGAAGCAAAGAGAAAAGATACCAGACAGCTCAAGAGAATGGCTTGGCAGAAGGTCAACAACAGAAATGATAAATAGCTGCCGAGATCGAAAGTTGTGGAGAGACATGATCACATACCCCACAGACCCGGTACTGATGATGATGATGATGATGATGATGATGATGACGATGACGATGATGATGATGATGATGATGATGATGACGATGATGATGATGATGATGATGATGATGATGATGACGATGATGATGACGATGATGATGACGATGATGATGATGATGATGATGACGATGATCATGACGATGATGATGACGATGATGATGATGATGATAACGATGATGATGATGATGATGACGATGATGATGATGACGATGATGATGACGATGAACTGATTCCCTGTTGCTGGCTGGTCCAACATTAACTTGTTGGGTTATAGGGAGCGACCGAATGGAGTCTTGACCAGTTATAATTCGTTGATTGAGACAACCATTCAAGTTATCTTAACTTGTGCTAGTCACAAACACGAATAGTCGTCATCGATGGCGCCAGACAGGAACAGAGCTGTTAGCGACTCATAGCTGATAGATTGCGTAATGGTTGTAAAAAAAGAAAGAAAGAATGAAAGGGAGAAGGAAACAAATAACAGAGAAAGAAATCAGAAAGAAAGAAGGAAGGAAAGAAGAAAAAAAGAAAAAAGAAAGGAAGAAAGAAGGAAAGAAATGGAAAGATTGAAAGAAATGAGTGAAAGAAAGAAAGAAAGAAAGAAAGAAAGAAAGAAAGAAAGAAAGAAAGAAAGAAAGAAAGAAAGAAAGAAAGAAAGAAAGAAAGAAAGAGAAAAAGACAGGAAGAAAAAGCAACAAAAAAAAACCAAAGAAAGAAGGAAAGAAGAATGAAAAAAGAAAGAAGGAAAATACATAAGTACAAGAAAGAAAGAAGAAGAAAAGAAAAGAAAAGAATAATAGAACAAAGTGAAAAGAAAAAGAAAGAAAGAAAGAAAGAAAAAAAGAAGGAAAGAAGGAAGGAAAGAAAAAAAGAAATGGCAAAACACTCACTGCTGTATTACAATTGTTCGCTCATTGACTTGATTCTGTTTAAGAAGGGACCCAATGGATAGAAGAAGCCAGAGTCACTCAGAGAGAATATGGATATATGTTGTTTATATGTTTAAAAGAAATGGAAAGATGATTTTTACAGATTCAGAAAAAAATGGAAAGATGATTTTTTACATATTTAGAGAACATGGAAAGATGAATTTTTGATGTTTAAAGAAAATGGAAAAATGAGTTTTTACATATTTAGAGAACATAGAAAGATGATTTTTACATATTTAGAGAACATAGAAAGATGAATTTTTGATTTTTAAAAGAAAATGGAAAGATGACTTTTTACATATTTAGAGAACACGGAAGGATGATATTTTTTACATATTTAGAGAACATGGAAAGATGATTTTTGATGTTTAAAGAAAATGGAAAGATGACTTTTTACATATTTAGAGAACATGGAAGGATGATTTTTACATATTTAGAGAACATGGAAGGATTATTTTTATAATTTTGAGAGCACAGAGAAAGAAATGTATAGTTTTAAAGAATACAATGCGGAGATTTATATTATTACAGAACATGAGAGAGATTTATGTATTTGGAGGTCATAGAACAAGAGATTTATATGTTTGGAGAAGACATAATTAAAATTGTTTATTTTTAGAGAATATAGGAGAAAGATTTATACAAATTGGTAGAGGATATTTATATGTTTAGAGATCATAGAACAAGAGATAATATAATAAGAGAACATAGAACAAGAGATAATATTATAACAGAACATAGAACAAGAGATACTATTATAAGAGAACATAGAACAAGAGATAATATAATAAGAGAATATAGAACAAGAGATAATTTAATTAGAGAACATAGAACAAGAGATAATATAATACGAGAACATAGAACAAGAGATAATATAATAAGATAACATAGCACAAGAGACAATATTATAAGAGAACATAGAACAAGAGATAACATAATAAGAGCACATAGAAGAAGAGATAATATAATAAGAGAACATAGAACAAGAGATAATATAATTAGAGATCATAGAACTACAGATAATATAATAAGAGAACATAGAACCAGAGAAATTATATTAGGAGATTATAGAAAAAGAGATTGATATTTAGAAAACATAGAACCAAAGATTCATATGTTTAGAGAAAATAGAATCAAAGATGTATATATTTAAAGAGCATAGAGCCAAAGATTTATATATTTAGAGAACATAGAGCCGAAGATTTATATGTTTAGGGAAAATAGAACCAAAGATTTATATGTTTGGAGAGCATAGAACCAAAGATTTATGTTTATAGAAAATAAAACCAAAGGTTTATATGTCTGAAGAAAATGGAGAGATATTTATATATTTAGAGAACATAGAACCAAAGATTTATATCATATATTTAGAGAACATATAATCAAAGATTTATATCATATATTTAGAGAACATAGAATCAAAGATTTATATATTTAGAGAACATAGAACCAAAGATTTATATATTTAGAGAACATAGAATCAAAGATTTATATATTTAGAGAACATAGAATCAAAGATTAATATATTTAGAGAACATAGAATCAAAGATTTATATATTTAGAGAAAATAGAATCAAAGATTTATATATTTAGAGAAAATACAATCAAAGATTTATATATTTAGAGAACATAGAACCAAATATTTATATGTTTATAGAAAATGGAGAGATATTTACATGTTTATAGAAAATAGAAGAATTAATTAATCTATTCAAATACGCCAACCCGCAGTAAAGCTGGAGAAAGGAAGAATATTTTATAAATTGAGAGCATGTTTGCAGCTTTACGGTAGAAAAAGACGGGAAGAAATAGCTCCGACGTTGCGGCCTTAGATTTTCCCGATATGTTTAAATACACAAAATACACAAAATACACAAAATACACAAAATACACAAAATACACAAAATACACAAAATAGGAAGGTAGACAGATTCAATGGTAAAGATAAAAACTAGAAGGTAAATAGTAATAATAATACTTAAGTAAGAAAATACGTAAAGAATAGTGACACTGTGACCTTCCAGGCATGTCGTAAGAGGCGACTAAGGAGATTGATCGATTGCTTGACAAGCTGTCATTGTAAAAAGTATTGTTATGGAAACAGAGCCATAGATTTTAGAAGCAGTGATCTCTGCAATATGTGCCATTTTGGCACGCAAGGTTTCTGTTTTTGAGATTGTGGTTCTGCCCTATGTGCCGTCTTTGGCTCGAATGGACAATAGATAGAAGAAAATACACAAAATAGGAAGGTAGACAGATTCAAAGGTAAAGATAAAAACTAGAAGGTAAATAGTAATAATAATACTTAAGTAAGAAAATACACAAAATAGGAAGGTAGACAGATTCAATGGTAAAGATAAAAACTAGAAGGTAAATAGTAATAATAATACTTAAGTAAGAAAATACACAAAATAGGAAGGTATACAAATTCAATGGTAAAGATAAAAACTAGATGGTAAATAGTAATAATAATACTTAAGTAAGAAAATACACAAAATAGGAAGGTATACAAATTCAATGGTAAAGATAAAAACTAGAAGGTAAATAGTAATAATAATACTTAAGTAAGAAAATACACAAAATAGGAAGGTATACAAATTCAATGGTAAAGATAAAAACTAGAAGGTAAATAGTAATAATAATACTTAAGTAAGAAAATACACAAAATAGGAAGGTATACAAATTCAATGGTAAAGATAAAAACTAGATGGTAAATAGTAATAATAATACTTAAGTGAGAAAATACACAAACATGGACAAGTTAAATAACTCAAAACAAAAGAAATGGAATCCAGTGGTCACTGACCAAGCAACTTAATGATTTAGACTTTGCTGATGACAAATAAAAGAGAACTACTAAATACAATTAAGACAAGACAAATGAAATTTTTGGGGCATGTTAAAAGACACAACAGCCTACTAAAAGTAATATTGGAGGGGAAAATACAAGGTAAAAGAGGCAGAGGCAGATCAAGACTAACATGGACGAGTAACATCAAAAGATGGACAAATCAATCCATGTCAGCCTGCACCATCAAAGCAAGAAACAGAGTAGAATGGCGATCCATGGTAGCCAACCTTCGTTGCGAAGAAGGCACATGATGATGATGATGACTCCCTTTGTATGTATGCCATGGGTAGCGTCATTCCAGAAGTCACAGATACGAAGGGTGACCTCTGTCTACGTCCCAGAACAAGAGGGAGTTCGGGGAAATGAAAGAGCGGACAGGTTGGCTATTTGCGCTGTCATTGAAGACAGTCAACCAATGGATCGGGCGGACATCATCAATCCCCTCTGAGATGTGGAACGGGTACAGGACTTCGACAACCATGAGTCCACGTCACTTCTTCGGATGAAAGAGATAGGAGTTAAGATGGGCACAGCCAGAAACGAGAAACTTAGTGGCCGTGTAAGAAGACTTATCAAACAACACAGAACTGGAGTCGTCAGTCGCTGGACGGGACTTGCTGAGGAGGGGATCTGAGCACCTATGGACATGTTCGGAGTGCAGTGATGATGACACGGAAATAACTCAATAACTCAATAACTCAATAACTTCCTAGAAAGTTGAAAGACGCTCAGCGGTTATAATAATGATGATGATAATTATAATAATGATAATGATGATAATAATAATGATAGTAATAATAATGACAATGACGATAAAACTAATAATAATAATAATAATAATGATAATGATGATGATAATAAAAATAATGACAAATTAATAATAACAATGATAATGATAATGATAATATAATAATAACGATAATAATAATGATAATAATAATGATAATAATAATAATGATAATAATCATAAAGATGATAATCATGATAATAATAATGATAATGATAATAATAATAATAATAACAATAATAATGGTAATGATAATAATAATGATAATGATGATCATAATAATTGTAATGATATTAATGGTGATAATAATAATTATTATAATTTTCATGATGATAATGATATTGGTAATGATGATGATAGTTGGAGCCTCTGTATGGTAAAAAAAAAAATTTTTCTTCTTTCGGGGGTGAAATAAAAACTTGGTCCCGAACACCTCGTGGCTACAGCACTGGACATGCAACCTTTATTCTCCGGCTTTTAAATTCTCTGGACAGTCCCCAGTTAATGGAGATAATATCATGAAGATGGGTTTTATTTAAATATATAAATATTAATTGAAAGAGTCATTTTAATGTCATGAAGAACATACTAACATCAAAACAAATAACACCAGGGCTAAAACTAAGAATAGCAAAATGTTTAATCTTCTCAACATTCCTGTATGGTGCAGAAACATGGACATTAGACAAGAAAACAGAACAGAGAATTGAAGCCTTTGAAATGTGGATATATAGAAGAATATGTAGAATTGGATGGAAGGAAAAGAAAACAAACGATGAAGTCTTAAAACAACTAAAAATGAAAAGAGAACTACTAAACACAATTCAAACAAGACAAATGACATTTTTGGGCCATGTTAAAAAACACAACAGCCTACTAAAAGTAATCCTGGAGGAGAAAATACAAGGTAAAGAAGACAGAGGCAGACCGAGACTAACATGGACGAGTAACATCAAAAGATGGACAAATCAGCCTATGACAACCTGCACCATCAAAGCAAGAGACAGAGGCAGACCAAGATTAACATGGACGAGTAACATCTAAAGATGGACAAGTCAACTATGACAACCTGCACCATCAAAGCAAGAGACAGAGGCAGACCGAGACTAACATGGACGAGTAACATCAAAAGATGGACAAATCAGCCTATGACAACCTGCACCATCAAAGCAAGAGACAGAGGCAGACCAAGACTAACATGGACGAGTAACATCAAAAGATGGACAAGTCAGCCTATGACAACCTGCACCATCAAAGCAAGAGAGGCAGACCAAGACTAACATGGACGAGTAACATCAAAAGATGGACAAGTCAGCCTACGACAACCTGCACCATCAAAGCAAGAGGCAGAGCAGAATGGCGCTCCATGGTAGCCTACCTTCGTTGCGGAGAAGGCACTCGATAACGAATTGACTATAATAATAACTACGGCTAAAAGATGAGAAAGGGCACAAAATGAAGAAGTGGATATCGAAGTAGATTAAAAGAAATTAGAAAGAGCTCAAGAAATTAGGTATCTAAAATATGTTATATTATATTATATAAATTATATGTAACTAATGAAAGTAAGGTAGTAATATAGATAAAGAGGGAGGAACAGAAAAAGATACCAAAATAAGAATATATCAAAAGCAAGAAGAGCTTTCGTTGCACTGGGAAACATATGGAAATCTAAAGAAATTAGGTTAAATACAAAAATAAAAATGTTCAACTCATATGTTAAATCGGTCCTATTATATGGATGTGAAACATGGAGAATAACAAATTGACAATCATGAAGATACAGACTTTCATTAATGGATGCTTACGCAGAATAAAAGGATGGAAATGGTCGGACAAAATCACTAACTTAGAATTATGGATATGTACCAGTCAAATACCAGTGGATAAAGAGATACAGTGAAGACGATGGCGCTGGATAGGACATACACTGCGGAAGCCAACTGAGAGTATTACACAACAGGCCCTTTTTGGAATCCCCAGGGGAAAAGACAAAGAGGAAGACCAAGGAATTCTTGGAGAAGACAGATAGAAGCAGAGATGAAGATGACGAGGAAGACATGCAATGATCTTAAAAGAATGGCAAAAAACAGAACGACTTGGAAAGTGTTTGTTGAAGACCTATGCTCCACAGGGAGCTACAATCGTTGAAGAAGAGGAAGAAGAAAAAATGTTATAAGAAATAATGCAGAATGTAAGACAGAAATAAACAAAAGAATAGGAATGGCAGAAAACAGTTTATCATGGAAAATATATGTTATTGAGTTATTAGCGGGTCATCATCATTGCACTCCGAACATGTCCATAGGTGCTCAGATCCCCTCCTCAGCAAGTCCCGTCCAGCGACTGACGACTCCAGTTCTGTGTTGGTTGATAAGTCTTCTTACACGGCCACTAAGTTTCTCGTTTCTGGCTGTGCCCAACTTAACTCCCATCTCTTTCATCCAAAGGAGTGACGTGGACTCATGGTTATCGAAGTCCTGTGTCCGTCAGCCTTTAAAGCAAATAACATCATCATCATCAAGTATCGGGCCTGCTGGCGTAGGTGATCATGTCTCTCCACAACTTTCGATCTTGACAGTTATTTATCATTTCTATTGTTGACCTTCTGCCAAGCCATTCTCTTAAGCTGTCTAGTATCTTTTCTCTTTGCTTCCTTCTATCTCTTCGTCCCTCAATGTTCCCAGTTGTTACAATATATTCCAGTTGTTCTCTTCTCATTACATGGCCAAAAAATGATGATTGTTTCTTCCTAATATTGGAAATTAGCTCTCTTTTTGCTTTGACCTCTCTCAGAACATCTTCATTACTCTTCTTAGCTGTCCATCATAACATTCTTCTTTAAAACCACATTTCTACAGCCTCCAGTGATTTTCTTGTCTGTTGTCATATTGTCCATGATTCACATCCATATGTTAAGACTGACTCTACATAACATTTAAGAACTCTTTTTGCTTGTTTCTATTGTCAAAAATGGATTGCACAGTATCCTCCTCATATTTTGGAAAGTTGGTGTGCAATCATGAAGCAAATAACATCAGAATTATAAAATCATGAAGCAAATAACATCAGAATTATAAAATAAAATCATGAAGCAAATAACATCAGAATTATAACTACGAATTGTAGAATGGTGTATTTACTCACCATTCCTGTCTGGTGCAGAAACGTGAATATTAATTAACATCTTCCGTACGTTTCGACACACTGTGCGTCACTCTTAGTTAAACCATATTTTGGTTTACATATATTGTATCATCATAATATTGGTGAAATATAATACCTTGTTCAATTATCTAAAAATTCATATAATATGTTATATGTTGGATAAATATAAATATGCAGATTAACTCTTAAAACCATGAAAGATGTTGTCTCTGAAATCTCATCCGTTGTATTGATAAAATGCTTCCGCACAGAAAGAGTTAAGAAAGCAGAGAGGAAAATTGAAGTATTTGAAATGTGGATCTATAGGAAATGGGGAGAAAGAAAAGAAAACAAACAAGGAAGTTTTGAATCAGCTGGAAGTAGAAGAAAGAACAACTGAAGACAATTCGGACAAGACAACGGACATTTGTTGGGACATGTGAAGAGACATAATACCCTAGTGAAGGTAGTCTTGGAAGGGAAGGTTCAAGGTAGACGAAGCAGAGGCAGGCTAAGACTAAAGTGGACTGATAACATCAAAAGGTGGACAGGTAAATGGCACCATTAAGACACAAGACAGAGTAAAATGGCGTTCCATAGTAGCCAAACTTCGATGTGGAGACGGCACCCAATGAATGAATGGCGCTCCATGGTAGACAACCTTTCATGTGGAGACAGCTCCCAATGAAAAAATTATAACACATTTTAACAAACACATTTAAGAAGGCGAAAACATATCTGTTTGGACCATTGGTAGCAGATCGAAGAATTATTAAGATTAATAATGACGTCACAAGCAAATATTGGGTCAGCTATCTCTTATACTTCAACACAAACCAAATATTGGGACACCTATCTCCTATACTTCAACACAAACCAAATATTGGGACCGCTATCTCCTATACTTCAACACAAACCAAATATTGAGACAGATATCTCCTATGCTTCAACACAAACCAAATATTGGGACCGCTATCTCCTATACTTCAACACAAACCAAATATTGGGACAGCTATCTTCTATACTTCAACACAAACCAAATATTAGGACAGCAATCTCCTATACATCAACACAAACCAAATATTGGGACACCTATCTCCTATACTTCAACACAAATCAAATATAGGGACACCTATCTCCTATACTTCAACACAAACCAAATATTGGGTCAGCTATCTCTTATACTTCAACACAAACCAATATAGGCTCAGCTATCTCCTATACTTCAACACAAACCAAATATAGGACAGCTATCTCCTATACTTCAACACAATGAAATATTGGGACAGCTATCCCCTATACTTCAACACAAACCAAATATTGGGACAGCTATCCTCTTTACTTCAACACAAACCAAATATTGGGACAGCTATCTCCTATACTTCAACACAAACCAAATATTGGACAGCTATCTCCTATACTTCAACACAAACCAAATATTGGGACAGCTATCCCCTATACTACAACACAAACCAAATATTGGGACAGCTATCCTCTATACTTCAACACAATCCAAATATTGGGACAGCTATCCTCTATACTTCAACACAAAGCAATACCTATTACCACCAAGAAACATCTTATACAGAGTATATTCATTCCCATATTGTGCTACCAATACCAAACATGGACACTTACGACTAAGCATAAAAGAGAGCTTGTCACCACAGAGATGCGATGTCTGAGAAAAGCGCTTGGAGTGACCAGAAAAGACAGAATCAGAAATGATATTATAAGAGAAAGAGTAGACATTGAACAAATCCTAAGTTACATACAGAAACAACAAATAAACTGGTTTGTCCATCTAGAAAGAGTAGACATTGAACCAATCCTAAGTTACATACAGAAACAACAAATAAACTGGTTTGTCCATCTAGAAAGAGTAGACATTGAACCAATCCTAAGCTACGTACAGAAACAACAAATAAACTGGTTTGTCCATCTAGAAAGAGTAGACATTGAACCAATCCTAAGCTACATACAGAAACAACAAATAAACTGGTTTGTCATCTAGAAAGAGTAGACATTGAACCAATCCTAAGCTACATACAGAAACAACAATAAACTGGTTTGTCCATCTAGAAAGAGTAGACATTGAACCAATCCTAAGCTACATACAGAAACAACAATAAACTGGTTTGTCCATCTAGAAAGAGTAGACATTGAACCAATCCTAAGCTACATACAGAAACAACAAATAAACTGGTTTGTCCATCTAGAAAGAGTAGACATTGAACCAATCCTAAGTTACATACAGAAACAACAAATAAACTGGTTTGTCCATCTAGAAAGAGTAGACATTGAACCAATCCTAAGCTACATACAGAAACAACAAATAAACTGGTTTGTCCATCTAGAAAGAGTAGACATTGAACCAATCCTAAGTTACATACAGAAACAAATAAACTGGTTTGTCCATCTAGAAAGAGTAGACATTGAACCAATCCTAAGCTACATACAGAAACAACAAATAAACTGGTTTGTCCATCTAGAAAGAGTAGACATTGAACCAATCCTAAGTTACATACAGAAACAACAAATAAACTAGTTTGTCCATCTAGAAAGAGTAGACATTGAACCAATCCTAAGTTACATACAGAAACAACAAATAAACTGGTTTGTCCATCTAGAAAGAGTAGACATTGAACCAATCCTAAGTTACATACAGAAACAACAAATAAACTGGTTTGTCCATCTAGAAAGAGTAGACATTGAACCAATCCTAAGCTACATACAGAAACAACAAATAAACTGGTTTGTCCATCTAGAAAGAGTAGACATTGAACCAATCCTAAGCTACATACAGAAACAACAAATAAACTTGTTTGTCCATCTAGAAAGAGTAGACATTGAACCAATCCTAAGCTACATACAGAAACAACAAATAAACTGGTTTGTCCATCTAGAAAGAGTAGACATTGAACCAATCCTAAGCTACATACAGAAACAACAAATAAACTGGTTGTCCATCTAGAAAGAGTAGACATTGAACCAATCCTAAGCTACATACAGAAACAACAAATAAACTGGTTTGTCCATCTAGAAAGAGTAGACATTGAACCAATCCTAAGCTACATACAGAAACAACAAATAAACTGGTTTGTCCATCTAGAAAGAGTAGACATTGAACCAATCCTAAGCTACGTACAGAAACAACAAATAAACTGGTTTGTCCATCTAGAAAGAGTAGACATTGAACCAATCCTAAGCTACATACAGAAACAACAAATAACTGGTTTGTCCATCTAGAAAGAGTAGACATTGAACCAATCCTAAGCTACATACAGAAACAACAAATAAACTGGTTTGTCCATCTAGAAAGAGTAGACATTGAACCAATCCTAAGCTACATACAGAAACAACAAATAACTGGTTTGTCCATCTAGAAAGAGTAGACATTGAACCAATCCTAAGTTACATACAGAAACAACAAATAAACTGGTTTGTCCATCTAGAAAGAGTAGACATTGAACCAATCCTAAGCTACATACAGAAACAACAAATAAACTGGTTTGTCCATCTAGAAAGAGTAGACATTGACCAATCCTAAGCTACATACAGAAACAACAAATAAACTGGTTTGTCCATCTAGAAAGAATGTCGTGTGATTCCTTACCATACAAAGCTTATATTAAAAGTGGAGAAGGGAGAAGAACAAGAGGCAGACCCAGAGTAAGACGGACAGACAACATCAAAGAAAACGCTACAACAACATCAATTGACAATGATTGAAGCCGTCACAAGGGAGAGAACCAGAACTTTGCATCTCCCTCGACACACGAACTGGTACAAGAGGAAGTGGAGACAGAAAGAAAGCAACGAAGAAAGAAAGAAAGCAACACAGAAAGAAAGAAAAAAAAAGAGAAAAAAAGAAAGAAACGAAGAAAGAATGAAAGAAAAAACTAAGAAATAAAGAAAAAAGGAAGAAAGGAGAGAAAAAAAAGGAAAAAAGAAAGAGAAAAAGAAACGAAGAAAGAAAGCAACAAAGAGAGGAAGAAAAAAAGAAAGAAAGAAAGAAAAAAGAAAGAAAGAAAGAAACGAAGAGAGAAAGAAAGAAAGAAAGCAACAAAGAAAGGAAGAAAAAAAAAGAAGAAAGAAAGAAAAAAGAAACGAAGAAAGAAAGCAAGCAAAAAGGAAGAAAGAAAGAAAGAAAATAGGAAGAAAGAAAGAAAGAAAAAAAGGAAGAAAGAAATAAATAAAGAAAGAAAGAAACAAACAAACAAACAAACAAAGAGAAAGCAAAACAATTATTTGAAATAAATTCGTGACATTTGACCTTTGAATACTTACCCGGTGATGACGAATCAGATTGCGCACTGGAATAGCTGACGTCACGACTGGGCAAGGGAGGTAATCCAGCCCCCATATCCGGATAAAACGATCCATTGGCGTATGCGGCGTGGTGCCCCGACTGGTACATATCTCCATATAGACCTGGATGATATCGCCCCATCCCATTGAAACTTCCTAAAGATGAAATCTGCATTTGTCTTCGGTTGGTGAGGTAATCTCCCCCCGCAAAGGCGGAATACGCCCCTGACTTTCCACTTCTGGAGGAGAAGGGCGCCCCGAATTGAAGATTTGGGTACGCCGACATTGAGCACGTGTTGTGTGTCATGAACGGCTCTCCGCCGTAGCTACCCCATCCGTTTTGGCCCGACGCTGTCAGCGCCGAACGAGCGGCTGGAGACTCTTGTGACCCAGGGCTCAACGGGTGGTGTATCCCAGAGCCCGATATTGGAGGATACAAAGTCAAACCTGCGGAATGCGACAGGAAATTACTCGGAGTTTCCATCATCTTCACATTCAGACAGAATCCCTGCAGTAGATCCCAAGAACAAAAATAACATACAAGTGTCTTCCTATATAAAGAACTTCTTTAAGGTCGAAACATCGGTTTGTCTAGTCCTGTCTAATCCACAAAGCCGAAAAGTCTCATTTTTTCACAATTATTGAAGCGTGTAAATATAATTATTGGTCTTTTACGATGAAAAGTCCAGTTATCTATTTTGAAAAGACCAAATAAAAACAAAAAAACAAATTCAAATGCATGATAGTTAAAGAATAAGTTTATCGACTCGAAAAATACATGTATCCACAAATTGAACGATCAAAGAATAGCAATCTATCTATCTATCTATCTATCTATCTATCTATCTATCTATCTATCTATCTATCTATCTATCTATCTATCTATCTATCTATCTATCTATCTATCTATCTATCTATCTATCTATCTATCTATCTATCTATCTATCTATCTATCTATCTATCTATCTATCTATCTATCTATCTATCTATCTATCTATCTTTCTATCTATCTATCTATCTATCTATCTATCTATCTATCTATCTATCTATCTATCTATCTATCTATCTATCTATCTATCTATCTATCTATCTATCTATCTATCTATCTATCTATCTATCTATCTATCTATCTATCTATCTATCTATCTACCTAACTATCTACATATCTGCCTACCTACCTACCTACATATCTATCTATCTATCTATCTATCTATCTATCTATCTATCTATCTATCTATCTATCTATCTATCTATCTATCTATCTATCTATCTATCTATCTATCTATCTATCTATCTATCTATCTATCTATCTATCTATCTATCTATCTATCTATCTATCTATCTATCTATCTATCTATCTATCTATCTATCTATCTATCTATCTATCTATCTATCTATCTATCTATCTACATATCTGCCTACCTACCTACATACATACCTATCTATCTATCTATCTATCTATCTATCTATCTATCTATCTATCTATCTATCTATCTATCTATCTATCTATCTATCTATCTATCTATCTATCTATCTATCTATCTATCTATCTATCTACCTACCTACCTACCTACCTACCTACCTACCTACCTACCTACCTACCTACCTACCTACCTACCTATCTATCTATCTATCTAGCTTTTGAATCGTAGCTGGCCCATATGGCATAGACTAAGATTCTCTTTCTTTTATCTACATTTTTATTCTACCAGTTTTCAATCCCTGTAAAGATATTTTATCAAATCTCGCCATTTGTCTCTGTTCTGTGCAAGCAACGCTATCTCATTGAGGGAGCCGATTCCTGCTGCTCTTGCCTCCCTGATCAATGTTCTTCTCAGTGTCTCTCTGGGTCAGTCTCTCTTCTTTAACAATCTTACAGGAATTAGATCTTTACGTTTAACTCTATCCGCACGTTGCGACGCACCGTGCGTCATGTCGGTTTCTGTCATGTATGTTTTGCCACAGACTGTGTTACACTCAATCTGACCTGTGTAAACCTTCATCAAACCATATTCTTGTTCCATATCTTGTTTCATCTTTGACATTAGACAAGAAAACAGAACAGAGAATTGAAGCCTTTGAAACGTGGATATATAGAAGAATAGGTAGAATTGGATGGAAGGAAAAGAAAACAAACTATCCTTCCTCTTTTATTCTTCTACTATCCTTCCTCTGTTGCCGTTGGCGTCGAGGGAGAAACAATCTGCGATTCTTTGCTCTTCTGTTGGCCTCTTCTAGTGTTATTCCTCCTAGTGACTCTAGTATTCCCTTTATCCATCTCTTTCTCGGTCTTCCTCTTAATCTGGCGTTTTCGTAGCGTTTTGTTTATGGCCCTTTGATTCATTGTTAGTTCTTTCTGTCTTGTTATGTGGCCGAACCAATTTATCTGTTGTTTCTTTATGTATTCGATGGCTGGTTCAATTTCGAGTTTCTTCCTCAGGTCAGTGTTTCTTACTCTGTCCCTTAAGCTGTTTCCTGTCATTCTTCTGACACATTTCATTTCGGTGGTCGTTATCTTTCTTATTGTTCTAGAGTCCAGCGTCCAATTCTGGCACTGATAGCACAGAGTTGGTAGAAAAATGGATTTGTATATTGCCCTTTTTGCTTCCGTAGTTATTGCTTTGTTTTTCAATAGTGTTGATACTTGGCCTATAACTTGGCATGCTTTGTTACACCTTATATCTATCTCTGTCTCTTGGTTATTGTCTTGTGTTAACGTGCTACCCAGATATTGAAAACAAACGATGAAGTTTTAAAACAACTAAAAATGAAAGAGAACTACTAACTAACACAATTCAAACAAGACAAATGCGATTTTTGGGCCATGTTAAAAGACACAGCAGCCTACTAAAAGTAATCTTGGAAGGAAAATTCAAGTAAAGAGGCAGACCAAGATTTACGTGGAGGAGTAACATGAAAAGATGACAAACCAGACTATGACAACCTGCACCATCAAAGCAAGAGACAGCAGAATGGCGCTCCATGGTAGCCAACCTTCGTTGCGGAGATGGCACTCAATGATGATGATGATATATCATCTTGGTATTGGTGAAATCTAATACCTTGTTCAATTACCTAACAATTCATTTATAATATGTTATATGTTAGATTTGGAGCCGCGATAGCTAGTGAACTGGACTACAAAGGACAAGGGGTAGGGTTCGATCCCAGCCGACGGCTTCCGGGTTCACCCAGCCTTAAATGGGTATCGGATTTTTTTCTGGGAAAGTAAGCAGCACGGGCGTAATACCGACCACATTACCGCAAAAATCATGTGCTGAAGGTCTGTAAAATATAGGGTCACTAACACCATATTCCCTATACGCCACTTGGCGTGACAGGGGTACTTTACATTTTTTTTTTCTATGTTAGATTAATATTTATTCTTCTTCAGCTATCATGACGTCATTCAGACTAGGACTCCGGACACTCTTATGAAGGCAGCTGTCTGTTTAAGTGATTCGGTTGCCCAGTAGAGTTTCTCTTCCAGGGAGGTGGGTGTGGGACCACATTGTCCTTCTCAGGTCTGTGTACTGGGGCAATCCTGTAGAACATGTTTTGTTGTCATGTTATCCAGGGTACAGTGGCACTGGCTGGTAGTTCCTATTTTGAGTTTAATGAACATGTGGTTTCTCATTCTGTTGTGGCCAGTGCTTAGTCGAAGTATGATGACTTGATCCCTCCTTGATAGTTGGTGGTATCCGTCCTTCTTGTTATACTTTGGGTGTTCTTGTTTCCATTTTTCATGATACTTTCCTTTGATGATGGATTTGGCTTCGTCGTAGCTTACCAGATGGTTCTCTTGTGGTAATCTTCCTCCCTCTTTAGCTAATTTGTCTGCGCGTACATTTCCGTGTATATTACAAGGTGATGGTACCCACTGGGTGACCACTCTCTGGAAGTTAAATGTAAACATGTGTATATGGCCCTTTTCATCTTGTCAGACTGTCTAGTGGAAGTTATTGTGTATTTTTGTGAGGTTTTGTTTTTGTCGAACAGCTTCTCTCGTGGCTAATTCTACCAATGTTTGACAAACACACACGGCCACTGAATGAACAAGTCAGGCCCACTGATCCACAGGGTTTTCCATCCTTTTTCATGAGTCTTTTCTCTTCTAAGTTTTGACTTAGCACAGTCTCGAATGATGTTATACCATTCCTTATACAAGTTCTCCATGATGTGCGATTACTTGCCAGATGTTCCGAGTCATTTTCACAGATGGAGAAGTCACTCAGAGATGATTTACAGATATCTCTATATCGTAGTTTAGGACTGCCGATTTGTCTTTTTCCATGTGTTAGTTCACCATATAGTATTTGCTTGGGGATGCGTTTTTCTTCCATTCGCTGGACATGCCCCAGCCATCTTAGTCTTCGACATCTGAGCATCGACATGATTGTTGGGGTCTTAGCACGTTGCAGGACAGTTAAGTTGGTTATTTTGTCCTACCATTTGATGTGCATTATTCTGCGGAGACATCGCATGTGGAAGACATTTAGTCTTTGTTTCCGTGATGTTGTCCATGTTTCAGATCCAGATAAAAGTGTGTATCCATATAAACATGTAGATTGGTTTTAAATACCACAACGAGTTTTGGTCCCTGAAATCTATTTCGTTGCACCGATATAAAGCTTCTGTACTGAAAGAGTTAATGTCGAATTTAGATTGAGTCTGCGGTGACTATCAAAGTGATACCAACACCGATGTTGGCTTCTATGATCAACAAAATAGAAGTTCATTATTTCTCTCTATATTCAACAAGAATAGAAGTTTATTATTTCTCTCTATAGTCAACAAGAATAGAAGTTTATTATTTCTCTCTATAGTCACAAGAATAGAAGTTTATTATTTCTCTCTATAGTCAACAAGAATAGAAGTTTATTATTTCTCTCTATAGTCAACAAGAATAGAAGTTTATTATTACCCATGTTAACGTAACGTTAATAATGTTAGACATTATAGTGAAGGAAAGTAAAAATGACGGACTCAGCCTTAATAGCAAAAAGACAGAAGCAATGTAAAGATAAACTACGAGACTTGAACCGGCGTCTTAGCACGCGAGTTTCCACCCATATGTGCTCGGCCGCCTATCCAGAAATGTTCGGAGATTTCTGGATAGTGTCGCCTCAAGCATCGAAACTCAGATGCGAAGCGACATTCCTCACCTTCCCAGGGTAATACCCTGGTACCCATTTCAGTCAACGGCTGG